>JAFLJL010017381.1:5567-50400 GCA_018398815.1 Conus ventricosus | reverse complement strand
TTTTGGCCAAAAACCCCGGGAGATAATACAATCCCCATGTTTCACATGTCTTATAGATTCTTGAGGTTCTCCTGACAATAACATTGGAATCAGGGTCTGAGTCACACACAGCAGATTCTCACTTGACCACAGGATAAAGAATCAGACTGTGCAGGAATCATGAACCTTTCATTGATTTACTGAACATCAAGTGTATACATGGACCACAAAAAAACCCATCCTGTTTATGATGGGTTGAACTCTTTCCAAATGACAACTCTTTGAAGAGAATGCAAGGCTTTTGGTCTAAAGACCTGCAACACGAACTATTTCAGAGGTATGTTGTGGCATCGGGACATGACTAATGTTTATGCTCTACAGGCATGCAATGCCAGCTGTTTCAGTCATGGTTATGGAGGTCAGGTCAAATCTAAATCCTGGTAAATCATATGTTATCTATTCATAGCCTTGAAATGGTTTAGAAAACATTCATTTGGACCTGCCTGTACCAAAAGCTTCTTCCTGAATGTATAAAACGCGTATCTTCAATATGAAACAGGCTCCATTCTGAATGGATGAGCTGTGTCTTCTAAATGAAAACTGGCTCCATTTAAATGAATGAACCCTGTGTCTTCCTAATGCCACAGGTTTACTGTGAATGGATGAATGGCCTGTCTTCCATATGCACCTGGTTCATTCTAAATGGGTGAACTCGGTTCTTCCAAATGCAACTGGCTCCATGAATGGTTAATGCACATCTATGTAGACACAGCTGACATACAGATTCAGTTGTGTCAGATGTCTGAATACTCTTAGACAAACACAAATTCTTTTCAGTCTAGTCAACTGCTTTCAACTGCTTTGTGTGTCAGTATTTTTCACCTGAAAGCGGTCCAAAAACGTGAGGTTTGGACATCTTCCCTCACCTCGAATGAATAACCGCATGCATGGACAGCCTTTTCTTCTTTCTACCTCAGGCATTACCCCATCATTTCCACCATCTCCGCTCTTCATCTCTTCACACACACACACATACACAGAGTAACATATAAAGTGGCAAAAACACAGTGACACACACACAGTGCAACACACATTGTGCCACACACACAGTGCAAACACACACAGTGCCACGCACACTTCGACACACATATAGCGTCACACATACACTGACACACACACAGTGCCACACACACTTCGACACACATATAGGTCACACATACACTGACACACACACAGCGGCACACACACTTCGACACACATATAGCGTCACACATACACTGACACACACACAGTGCCACACACACTTCGACACACATATAGCGTCACACATACACTGAACACACACACAGCGGCACACACACTTCGACACACATCAGAGGTGGGAATAAGAAAAAGTGAAAAGGGAGGAAAATAAGACGGGGGTCCGGGGGCCACTGTAGGCCCCGGTGGGGATCCAGGGGCAAAGCCCCTGGTGGTGGTCAGGGGGCGAAAGCTGAGCATTTTTCATATTTCAGTATCTAAAAATCACCCCATAAATGCATAAACTGGCAAGAAAAAAAGAAATAAAATAACAAGAAACCAAAACACCAACAAAAACAACAACAAACCCCAGAAAACAACAACAAAACTACAGAGACTGAGAGAAAAATGTTCACTTACGATTGTCCAAATGATCCAAGCGTTTCATTTGCGAGTCTGGTTTTCACTCTCACGAAGTGTTTTTCAACCCCATGTGATTTTTTAGGGCTATCTTGCCCTTGGTTCCATATTTGATGGTATCATTGCACCACATGCAGATGGCTTGGCCCGGCTGGTTGATTTTGCGAATGGAGTCTCCCACACGGATCTTCACCTCGTGGCTAACGGTCTCTTTACCACGCGTTTAAAGTCACTGTTGTACGCCAATCTTCCTCCAGCCACTTCCAGTTCCACTAGTTTTTCACAGAGGAATTGATCTCCGTGGCCAAAACTTTCTCATTCTCGGTGATTTGTCGGAACTTTGTTGACGACTTCGGACCTTTGGACGGCAACTTGTAAGACAATATGGCGCTGGAATTCGCAAATGGCACTTTTCACAGCTAAGGGATACTTCCCTTTTTTGTAGTTTCAGTAAGCCGAATTCCATTATTCACTGTAATCGGTCCTGGGTGCCCAAACGAGCCGGAAGTTTTCCATTTGAGAACAAACTGATTGAGAACAAAATTGTGATCCAAGCTTTTGCTTACGAAAAACAACCTCACTATACATATAACCCCCCCCCCCACATCGATCTCAAAAACAGCCCTGGAGCCTCCAAATCGGCGGAAATCCGCCTTTTGGCGGAAAATTCCCATACCTGACACATACAGCATCACACATACACTGACACACACACAGCGTCACACACATACAACATCACACATACACTGACACACACACAGCGCCACACACACTTTGATACACATACAACACACACATACACTGACACACACACAGTGCAACACATCCACTGACACACACACACACCATACACACAGTGCCACACGCATGCCACTGATAGATGTGACACACTAACAGTGACAAATACACAGAGTGCAACCTATCTGACCTAGAAGAGCTGAGGGACCTGCTGGGGGGTCTCTTGAGGCCAACACGGGCAGAACTGTCCTGAGAGCTGAGCTGTTTGGCTGGACACAACCCCAGGCTGAGGCATAGGGCGTGACAAGATACTGCTCTGACAGGGCACAAGGGCGCGACAACATCCTCTGGATACAAAACCACATCCTGTGAGTCATAAAGTACGCAATAACATCCTTCTGAACACACACACAAGTCACATAGTACACAAGATCATCTGCTCTGAAACACATACAACACTATCAGAACACATACAACACTATCAGTTACACAGTACAGACTTTGAACACAAGTGCTTTGTGTATAGTGATGCAGGGTGGTTTCAGTCTGATCAGTCCGAGCGATGACTTCCATGCTCCTTGAACCGTATTTGCTGAGCGTGAGTCATTCCCTTTCCCCTTGCATGTACCCCCATCTCCCTCTCACCTTTCACCAAACACAGAATCTCCAACCCACTCATTCGTTTAAAACCGCATTCTCCATACCTTAATACCAACCTTATTATACACCCAACACACACATAAAACCACATCCGTTTATCACCCTTCCCACCCATACCCCCACCATGTTTGCATGTTTCTACTTACCCTCGTCAGACTGTTCTCACCCACCCAACCCAAACTGCAGGCTCAGCGATATCCAAACAATCCATGCCCTACAGCCTCACCGTGCCTCCTTCCTACCCCCAAAACATCCACCATGACTGAGAACCGGAGAAGGAACTCACGGTCATGAAGCGTGACGGAGACACCAGCAGCTGATGCATCAGCATGTGCACCACGGGACAGAGAGCTCTCCACACAGGGCGACACCTCCTGCAGCACGTTGAAGTGGTATGGGGCCACCAGACCCTGCACCAGGGGCGGCGGCTCCATGGACAGCTCGTGCATGATGGGATACAGCAAACTGTCCGACTCGTCTTTGGCGGCGGAGATGATGGGGTCGTGCTGGGGATTGTCCATGGGAAAGAACAGATGGGGGATCAACCTGAAACAGCGCCCACCTTTGTCTTGATCACATGCAATTAGAAAAAAAAAAGAATGGTTTTTGGTGTAATAACTCTGATAGCGAAAAAAAGTTACCCTCACAATTCTGTTAAAAGGATACAAAAGGTTGCTGAATGATAAATTACTAAGTAAACAAAACGTGCCATGATTTCCAGGCTATAAGTAGGTACTTTTTCTCATTCCTTAAGGCTACAACTCTAGTAGTGGTCTATTTATGGATTTCTTCCACAACTGAAGATCAATGTTTGAAATTTCACAACTTTTCTTCATGGCTCTGGTATTTTACATTCAAATTGATTCCGTTTTATCACCATCTTCAAAAACTGGCAACTGACAGAGATTTCCAGTTTGACAGTGTGCTTCATTGATGCTGATTTCCAAAGTTCTGCTGCAAAAATAGATTTTATTTCTCTGCAGAAGTCAGACTAAATCACTCCCAGAGCTGCCCAGGCCTAAAAGTGGAAAATGCAGCATTCTTAATTTTAAGGGAAGCATTCCACATTTACACACAGCACTTGTATGGGATATCACAAGGGCAATTTCAACCACACTTACTTTGCACTTGACTGATGGTGGACAAGGAAAAAGGAAATCTTACTGGTCATCACGTAGTCTCAACATGACATACAAAAAAAAAATGAAAAAGGCTGACAATCAAACCAACAGATATTGTGATTGTCTTCAGCAATTTCTCTTCTGCTTTTCCTTCCTCTCTTCACTGAACTTAGTTATTTTTCAACGAAGGAAGTCTACAGACTTAAGATCTATCCTGATTCACTCTGTTTACACTGCTGTTAATCCATGAATAGCTTTTTCAAAATCTTTATTTTGTTCTTTCTGGCATAGTATTTCCTCACAAAGTGCAGCAGCATAGCACTGTGAATGAAATCCTAGCATGCTCTGCCAAAAGTGTAGCACATGGTAGCTCTGCACCTCAATAACTTTGTCACTTGCTATATTTCCAAACTAATTTGGTGTTTCTGTGATATTCTTGCCCATACTGATGCTGTCACCATTCAACAAAACTTTGGTGTCCACTATCAATAAAGGCTGGGTTCTTTTCCTTGCAGCCCGTTGAGTGAGTGAGGTAGTGTGTTTATTGTAAAGCGCTTAGAGCTTGGTCTGTGACCGAGGATAGGCGCTATATAAATACCCAATATAATAATAAATAATGAAATAACCCCCTCAAACTCCATGATGTAAACACACCTTGTGCTTCTCATTCCTTGGAATAAACAGGCTTCGATTATACTGTGTCGCTGCTTTCTTTCATCATGATTTTCTGCATAGTTAGTAAACCAGCTGTGGCCAATGCATTGGTTTTTTTCCCCTTAAATCTTGTTAAAAAGTTTATGCTGGTGCAGCTTACATACCTGTTTGGTTTAAAGCTGTAAACTACAGTCCATCTCAGACCTGCTCAAACCTACACCCACACAATTCCCTCTTGATTCACTGACGTCAGCACTGTTCAGACTCAGACTCAGCCTCAGTGGACAAAGGTCAGGGTTGACCCTGGTAGAGAGGGAAATACCATGTATGGCAGGTCACTGACCTATTGAGAGCAGAAGAAGCAGCCTGACGAACACGACCATCATCATCACCCAACAGAGGCAGGATCACTTTCTCCAATAATGCTGCTGTAGATGCATTTTCTGAAACAACAAACACGCTGGTATTTTAAATGACTAGCACTACACTATCTAATTTTAACAAAATATCTGCTGATTAAAAGATGTAATGTGCTAAAAGCACCATAGGGATTGCATTAGACATGTCTATCACAGACCTGGCTTGTCATAAGGAAAGTGTATAGCTGACCACCAGTCTGCTATCAGCCAGCTGTGGGAGCAGGCCAGGTTTATGGAGATGGATTTGTTGACAAGAGATAATAACACACAGAGAGTGACAGAAAGATGCTTCAGACACGTTTAAAAAAAAAAGGCCTATGTAGCCTTTATGTCAAGGGGGTACACATGAATATTTGCAGCGCCGAAAAAAGAAAGTTTATGATGCAAAGAAGTATAAATTGCAACGGATTACGTAAATGTTAATGATTGAAGCTCTAAGCCATGTATAAGAAAAAGAAAATAATGATGTGCATTTTCGTCGCTCAAAATGAATATGTCATTTTGTTTTTTTCAAAGTCACAACATGATCATAGATACAAGTGCCTCACCCAGGCACATATATTCACTGTTATAAATCTTTCCTGCACTGTCACATCTATCATCACCGTCCGCCTCATCATTAGCTATATAGTGCAGAAAAAAAAGGTTTCTTAATAAGGTCATCAAGCTTGCAGAATACATAAAAACAAACAACTCAAACATTAGAAGTTCTTTACCCAGCATTTCTTTTTCCTAACATTAGATGCCTCTGCAACATACTTAGCCAGTAGAGTTATTATCATAATTATTATTGTCAGAGGACAACAAACTATTAGGTTATGATTTTCTCTCGCAGTAATATTGAAAAGTTGAGACTTCTGTCTGATACCGTTATAAGCTGCACAATAGAATATAAAGTGATCTTCATTTTCTCTCCCTACCATCTGTACAAAAAAAACCCAAAAAATGAACAGAGAAGAAACACATATCGTTTTACAGTGCCTTCAGGATTAACCATCTTTTGTTTGCATTTTGACCAAGTGTCCTACTTCTAATGTAGCAAGCATATCCCTGTGCCAATTATTGGTAAGAGACACAGAGAAAGAGAGAGAGAGAGAGAGAGAGAGAGAGAGAGAGAGAGAGAGAGAGAGAGAGAGAGAGAGAGATGAGAGAGAGAGAGGGGAGAGAGAGAGAGAGAGGAGAGAGAGAGAGAGTCGAGAGAGAAGAATGAGACAGACAGACAGCAGATGAAACCAGGAATGGAGAGGCAAGGGGTCACGACCCCCTGGAAGTGGTGCTCCCTGTGGATGTCCTCACTGATGGACTCAGGTAGCTGATCTTCTTAAAGTTCAGCGAGCCAGAATGTCCAGCAACTCCCCTGAAAACACCACACACACACTCCTGAGTTGGCCGCTACTGACAACACAACACAACACCTGTGTGGCCATCCACAGGACAACACAAAACAACATCTGTGCTGACCGTTTACATGACAGCTTTACCACACAAACCTATGTCGGCCATCCATCCTGACCATATACCCCTAGAGTTCACACTTTCCACTGCTCTTCCAGGCTTTGCATTTAACAGCACTCTGACCCATGCTCATGATGTCACGTTTCTTTTTGAAACATTTCTGCAGCTTGCTCCCTGTTTTGAGCCATCTGTTTAAAGGAGCCAACCAGTCTTTGTGGTCTTTATAGCACATTATTGATAAAAAAAAAACACAATCATCTTTCTCAATCTTTGCCAACCATAAGGCGTTTACAACAATTTCAGGTAAAATACAAATTTCATAAAAAGAAACATGTGCGTGATGGGAATAAAGAAGATGCAAGCAGCACAATGTCGTCTGCTTTTCACATTTTGGCGGTGATCAAGAAGAGTAAGCACTTTCTTTTTCTTTTTCCACCTCTCTCCTCTCAATCTTGTAGGAGAACACGCTTTAAAAAAAAAAAAAAAATTCATCATGACAGCTTGGGAAAAATCCAAGGCCTTTACAGGAGTTTTTTTTGGCTGGTACCATTTTTCAAGCACATGGCACATCCACTTTCCCTGGGCTTTTAAAGGTTTCCCAAACCTGTTAAAAACCTTAACATACCTACATCTTCTGTTATAAGCACACACCCCTGTATTCATCACCCAATCAGCATCAATCTTTGAAGTCTTTAGGCTATTTAATTGCAGAACTTTCAACCAAAAACAAAGTTTTCATGACGACATTCAACAAATGCGCAACCATCATCACCAACCCACCTCAGCTATCTTCCCTAAAGACAGAACAACCTGACAACATCAACATTCTGCAAACATCGGAAATCGACTGACCTTGACCAGCCAGTATGGATTGGCCTTGACCTTGTGAGGTCCAGGAGGAGCTGCAGGCCCAGTCGCCCATGGCAGCTGTGGGAGGAGGGGGGGCAGACAGAGCTGGAGGGCACTGAGGGAGTGCCGGGTGGCCACAGAGGAGTCATAATCCAGGATGCCCACCAGGGTCTTCAGCAGGTGCTGAATCGTCACCGTGTCTGGAAAACACAGTCAACACACAGGACACTGCCGGGGTAAGGAGATGGGTTCTTCAACCCCCCACCATACACACTTCCTCCATATTCCTTTCATCCTCTTAAACCAAAAAATTTGATTGTGTGTGTGACATTTATGCAGTTACTAAGATTATGCTTGAAAGCGTCAAAACCAAATTTTGAAACTCTCATATTTCTGGGAAAAAAACACACACAAAAAAGAACAGAGAAGAAATTATGCTACACCATAGCAATTTTGCACTAAAATCTATTTGTAGGTGGAGCTGGTGTGAATGTCTCTGTTGCTGTGTTGGCCTTGTTTGTAACTGACCCCTGTGGTCACTTACCTCTTTGTGGTAAATGGAGAATCCATATCTATTCATGAAGATGACTGGTCCTCTCTTCACTGATACTGAAGTCTCTGGTCCCCTCCTTCAACCGATTACTGAAGTCTCTGGTCCTCTCCTTCACTGTTACCGAAGTCTCTGGTCCTCTCATTCAAGTCTCTGGTCCTTCCCTTTACTGATACTGGAGTCTCTGGTCCTCTCCTTCCTGATACCGAAGTCCCCTGGTCCCCTCATTCACTGATACTGAAGTCTCTGGGGCCTCTCCTTCACTGATACTGAAGTCTCTGGTCCTCTCCTTCACTATACCGAAGTCTTGGTCCTCTTTATTCACTGATACTGAAGTCTCTGGTCCTCTCCTTCACTGATACTGAAGTCTCTGGTCCTCTCCTTCACTGATACTGAAGTCTCTGGTCCTCTCATTCAAGTCTCTGATCCTCTCCTTCACTGATACTGGAGTCTCTGGTCCTCTCATTCACTGATACTGAAGTCTCTGGTCCTCTCATTCACTGATTTCTGAAGTCTCTGGTCCTCTCATTCACCGATACTGAAGTCTCTGGTCCCCTCATTCACCGATACTGAAGTCCTGGTCCTCTCACACGGCGGGCGGGCACACTCAGAGCCACTGCATTCAGTTCGCTCAACGCTTTGCCTTTTGCTCCCGGGTAGGCCCTAACCAGTCAGCCACCGCACTGCCAGACACTGTGTTACACAGGTGTGTGTTTGGACGCTTCGAGACTGGTGCAACATATATTTACCTGTACAGAGGTTTTTAGACTATTTTTCTGAGGAGATCAATAGCGCAGTGAGTACTTAAAGGTGACAAAAGCTGGCTTTTGGGTTTCTCTGTGAGTACCAAAATTTTGTTGTGTTTAAAACTTTCTGACAGAATTTTGTGCCCCCCAAAACCCTGCTGGGCCCCCCTGGTCGTTGGCCCGGGCCTGGTAAACCCGAAGCAAAGACGTAGCCTACGGCGAAGTAGGCTAACGTTGGCAAAAACTTTTGTGAATAAAGTTAGTTGCTTTTTGAAAAGGGGGCCGTATTTACCCTTGTTTTATAATATTTCTTCATTGTTGCACTTTTTTTTGTACTTTTGCATGTAGGAAACGTAGGCTAATTAAAGGGAAGTAGAGTTAACATATTCACTCAAGCAAAAATAATACTATGATAACAGAATGGTAGTGGGCATAACAATAATGTGAAAATTATTATAATTAAATTAATACTTTTCCCAATCCCTTTATATTTCTATGGGCAAATTAAAAATTAAAGTGGTTGTGGTATACCTTAGGGGTTTTGTGTGGTGGTGTGTTGGTTTTGTGTGTGTGTGGGTGTGTGTGTGTTGTGGCGTGGGTGTTTTTGGTGGTGTGTTGTTGCGTGGTGCGTGCTTTGCGTGCTGCGTGCGTGGTGTGGTGCGGCGTGCGTGGGGTGCGTGCTGTGTGGTGTGGAGGGGGGGGAAGAGAGAGGGAGAGAGAGAGAGGGGGGGGGGGGAGGGCCGAAAGGATTATGGAAAAAAAACGGTCCCCTTCTCACTGAACATTTTGAATTTTTAAAGGGTCTTGTGTAACGTGGGGGAAAAAGGTTAAGAGATCAAGAAAGTAAAAACAAATCAGTAGTAAGTGTTTGAGTGTTGCTTCTGAAATAAACTATCTTAAATGTGAATGTTCGGAAAGATAGGGGGGGAAGTACATTCAAAATTTTTTGTGGTTTTGTGCAAAAACTTTAAAAAAATTGGGAAAAAACCGCAAACATTCAACTTCAGCAAAGGCGGCATGGCAAATTTGAAAAAGCCCAAAATTTGGCACCTTTTTTGCCCCAGTTTTTTTTTGTCAGTCGGTGCGCTATGCCTCACTTTCAACGCAGATAAAAGGGGGGGAACCAGAGAAAAGATAAAAAAATCTCCCGTTCTCAAACAGTTTTCCCCAACCACAAAACGAAATGCCAATCAAACTCTGATCTTGATAGGGGATTTTCATTTTCTGTCTCATCTGAACCCACACAACTCCGGCAAAAGTCCCGAAATGTATCAGTGCAGACCCCCCGTGCATAAATAAAGCATTATCTCCGTCAAAAAAAAATTTTTCCCTTTTTGTGTCACATCTGATGCCACATCAACTCCCCCAAGATTCAAGGGGCCCAATCAGTGCAGCCCTTTTCCAAGGGGCTTTGAAAAAGCATTGTCTCGTTCAAAAAAAAAGAATCCTCAGGCCTTTGAGTCAGTGAAGGCACCTGACAAACACAGAAGAACTTTTTTACAAAAACTTGCCCCCTTTTAGCTTCACAGCCCTGAAAAAATGACTGTAAATCCAAACTGGGGGGAACCGATTGTGCTGAAAAAAATTACAAAATCGGAAAGCTCAAGTGAAGCTCGAACCCACCAGGAAAAGCGAGCAAAAAAATTGAAAAAAATTCTTTTTTATGTATCAGGAGACATGAACAAGTGGGCCAAACGCAGGGCACGAATGAAGACGGAAGAAAAGTACGCAAACACGGGTTTTAAATGAAGAAAAAAATGTGGTCAATATCTTAACTGCAAAACAAGGCCCTGCCCTTCGTGGGGCACTTGGCCTCAGTTTGACAAAGTACAACGGCACAACATTCTATGGAGGCTGGGGTACAGTTTGCCAGTGAAAGAAAAAAAGGAAAAACAAGTCAAAGCACAGTGTGCAGAAGTAAATGTCAGATGAGAAGTGTGGAGGCTGGAATGAAGGATGGGATTATGGAACGGGTTCCAACCCTTTGCAGGCATTAAGGAGTCCCAGCATTTGTCCCCAACTGCTGGATGCTTAGACAATCAAGGGCGATTAAAATGGGCTGATGAGGTATTCCGAGAACAAAATCTGGATCAAGATTGGCGGGGCCAGGGAGGGGGTCTTTAAAAATGATGTTAAAATAAAAAACCCTGGTGAACGCAAATTAAAAGCAAACACATCATTTGACCATTGCTGAATGAAGGGACCCCCCCTAAAAACCCTAAGAAGACTTTTGGGCCCCTTTACAAAAGAAAAATTTGAAGCCTTAAAGATGGAATGGAGAGGCAAACAAACTCCCTTTTTTCTTTTTGGAGACTATGACTTTTTAACTAAATGTATGGACTGTCAGGTGCACAGGGGATCCCCCCGTGTCTGTACTGCAAAAAAACAAGAACAGATGCAGTGCCCCCCGGGAAAAATGAAGGAAAATCAGCAGAGAAGGTAGTCAGATAAGAGGGTATCAGAATATAAGGGCAGGAAAAAAAAAAATCAAAAGCCAAACTATTCAACAATGTCTCAGAAAACCAGTTTTAGACATAAACGAAGCAGGTACACCTCCCTACCTTCACATCTTGTGGGTGTTGTCAAAAAACACCATGCCCTGCTTAAAGATGAGTCCCATGCTTTTGATGAAGGGCTGGCAAACATTTGCTTCATTTGATGACATCATCTTGAAAATTTGGGGTATTTCTCAGTAAGTTAGCAGCTGTAAAGAGCAAGAGCCTTTGGAAAAAAAAAAATGCGAGACAACTCCATGCCAAAGGGAAAGAAGTAAAACTACAAAGGAACTTGAAGAAAGCATAAAAAAAACCCAAGGAAAAGTGGAGAAAATAAAATCTACCCCCCTTCTTTTGTTTTTCCGTTCGGGGGCCAATCAAGAAAAATCTAGAAGATGTTCTGGGGGCAAAAAAGTTTTTCCCCACGGGTTATCATTCGGGCCTTTGTTGGGGACCATTGCAACAAGTATCTGAAAGAACGGGTCAAAAAATTGTCGATGTTGAGAAAAGACAGGAAAATTTCCCAAAATCGCTGGTCCCATACTAAATACATCCAAAAACATTCGGACAAGTTCCTGGTAATGCCCCCCTCTGATGTTCTCGGCGATATGCACAAGAGCCATCTGTGATGATGAGATTTTAAGATATTGAAAATCCTTAACGGGACTTGCCTTTTAAGAAAAAGTTCCCCAAGGGCTGCCCCATTCCAAAACAACATCTGTTTGGAAAAATCCTGTGTTCCTGGTCAGACACTGGGGGACAGGAGTGGCACTGCTGGGGAGCAAGGAGGCGAGGGAACCGCCACATCAATGCACTGTTTGGGAAAAGTCTGGGGGTTGAAAACAAACAGAACAGCCAAAGTCCTGCCCGAGCATCTGACATGGGGGCACCACAGTTTCATGGATGTACTGCCCCCACGGAGAAAAAAACCCGACTGATTACGGGGGAAACGTTTTGTAATTTTCGTTTGTACATTCTTTTCCCTAAATCTTTATTTTTGTCACTGAACAAAATTTAAGTAAGTTTCCCGGCAGACTTTTGCAGATCATCCATTTCAGAGCGGAGAGAGAGACGGGGAAAAATTTATTACGTAAAATTTTGTTAAATAAAAAGCATACATAGACTATCCCAAATTGACACAAAATAATTGTGTACATAAACATCCTATAGAACGTAAAGATTAAATGTTTTTCAAGTTGACTATGTTCCCCTGAAAAAGTTGAATTGATTTTGTAATGGGTGTATATAATAGCTGAAATATTGACCTTTGTTTCCAAGATTTTTGCATATATTGAAAAAATTTTTGGGTTTTAAAATTATTACATGAAGTGAGGTAACTCGAACATCAACTATATTTTTGTTTTAGATTTTTTTTTCAAAGGGCAAAGTGTCTTCATGTTAAAGTGTGGGGGTGGGGGATGGGGGGGGGGTGGGGGGGGTTTTAAAGGGGAGGGGACAACAGCAAAAAGCCCTGTCATGTCACACTATTCTGTAAAACAACCGTGATCGAGAGTGTAGGACACCCCGAGACTGGCCAACAAAACAGTTTGGTTGTGTTAAAAGTGATAGGAACAGTTATGTGATGAGAAATGGTATTACACACAACCCCTTTACCTACAAAGGGGCGTGGTACACATGTGTGGTGGGGCGTGGGCGGCGTGGTGCGTGGTGGTGCTGTGGTGGCGTTTTGTGTGTTGTGTGTGTGGTGTGTGTGTGTTGGGGTGTGTGTTGTGTGTGTGAGTCAGTGTTGTGTGTTGTGGTGTGTGGTTGTGTGTGGTGTTGGTTGTGTGTGTGTGATCTGTTTTGTTCTGTTAAGTCATGCGCCTCAGTTTCAATTTAGCTTCTTCTCTCTCTCTCTCTTTTCTCTCTTCTCTCTCTCTCTTTCTTCCCCCCCCCCCTTCTCTCCGTCTTCCCCCCCTCTCCCCCCCTCCCTTCCCCCACCCACCCCGTCTCGATGCCGTGTGCCCTGTATATTTTGGGTGTGTGTGTGTGTGTGTTGGTGTGGTTGTGTGTGTGTGTGTGTGTGTGTGTGATATCTGTTTGTTCTGTGAAGTCAGCATGCACGCTTTCAGTTTTAGTTTCTCTCCTCTCTCTCTCTATCTCTCTTTTCCCCCCCTCTCTCTCTCTCTCTTCTCTCTCTTCTCTCTCTTCCCCCCCCCCTCTCTCTCCTGTCTCTCCCTCTCCTCCCCCCCTTCCCCGACCCACCTAGTCTCGTATGCCCCGGGGCCGTGTTTTGTTGTGTGTGTGGTGTGGTGTGTGGTGTGTGTTGGGGTGTGGTGTGTGTGTGGTGTGTGGATATTGTTTTTTTCGTGAAGTCTGCATCACGTCATTTCAGTTCAGTTTTCTCCTCTCCTCTCTCTTCCCTCCTCTCTCTCTCTTCTCTTCTCTCTCTCTCTCTCCTCTTCAGACTGTATGCCGTGTGCCTGTATATGTAATTTTTTTGGGTGGTGGTGTGTGTGGTGTGTGTGTGTGTGGTGTGTGTGTGTGTGGAGAGAGAGGGAGAGGAAGAGTGGTGGTGTGTGTGGTGTGAGAGAGAGGAGGAGGAGAGGAAGGAGAGTGGTGTGTGGTTGTGTGAGAGAGAGAAGAGAGAGAGAGGGGGGGGGGGGGGGAGGAGAGAGAAAAAGAGAGTGAGAGAGAGGGAAAAGAGGAGAGGGAGAGGAGAGAGGGGGAGATTGAGAGAGTGAAAGATTGTAGGGGAACATTTTCTCTTGACATGCTTTTTTGTTTTGTATCATGTAAAAGTATCTGTGCAGTAAAAATTTTTCATATATGTATTTTTTAATCATCCTCCCCCCCACCCCCTCCCCCCTCTCTCTCTCTTCCCCTTTCAGTTTTTTGATTTTGTGTGTAAAAGGTATCCCTGCTGTCTGTTTTTTATGTATGTATTCTCAATCAGTCATCCCCCCACCCCCAATCTCCCCCCCTCTCTTCCCTATTTTCAACTCTCTTTTCTCTCTCTCTCTCCTCCTCTCTCTCTCTCTCTCTCTCTCTCTCTCTCTCTCTCTTCTTCTCTTTCTCAGTTTTTGCATGGCGCCGGGTACATGTGCTGTTTTTTTCTTCCCCTTTTTTTTAAAGGGAAAAATTTCCTGCGTGTCTTGTGTTGTCATGTTTCTCAACCCTTCCCTCTCACCTCTTTTCTCGTTCTCTCTCTCTCTCTCTCTCTCTCTCTCTCTTCTTCCTCTCTCTTTCCTCTCACAGACACACACGAAAACACCACCACACCACACACCACCACACACAACACACACACAACACATACACACACACACACACACACCCAACCCAACCACTCGGACTTTGGGTTTCAGCAGTTTTTCGTCAAGCGCTGGCTTGTTTTTGTTTTGTTTTTTTTATTAGTCAGGGTGTTAAAAGTTCATACCTAAACCACACTGTAATGTTATAATCATAATGGGGTATTGACGGGAAATTTTGCTTTTTTTTACATATTGTGAGTGCGCGGCATGTGTGAGCGTGTGCGCAGTGTGTGTGTGGTGTTGTGTGTGGTTGTGCGCAGTGCGGCGGCCCGTGCGCACGGAAGTGGTGCGTTCGGATGTGTAAGAATTTGTGTATGTGTAAGAATAACCTTCGCAGAAAAGCGCTCACAGTGTGTTTTGGGCAAAGACAATCCCCCCGTTTCGGTGTCACTCGCCCCCCGTGTGGAGCCGTTTTGTAAACATTGGTCAGCTTTTGGGGCGTCGCACCAAGCAGGTGTATTCGCTATTCCACGCTTTCAGCAAACCCTTGGGGCCCTTATCTCCAACCCGGGTTCAGATACCAGAACGTAGGGCCCAACGTAAAAAGAGCCGGGTTGTTTGGCTGGCCGAAATTTGTTCTTTGTTTTCCCTCCCCCGATTTTGAAGAAATTTGACTCAAGCACTTAAGCAGCATCAGAAAATGCCGGCTCATTACTGATATAAGTCTTGGTCCTCCCATCACTGAACTGAGTCTCTTCCCCTTTATTCAAGTTCTGGTCCTCTCCTTCACTGATACTGAAGTCTTTGGGCCTCTTTATCACTGATATGAAAGTCTCTTGTCCTCTATTCATGATACGAAATCTCTGGTCCTCTCTCATGAACTGAAGTCTGAGTGAGCACAAGCCCCCCCTTAGCCTAATCGGTTTCGACCATTATTTGAAGCTTGTATGGGTCCACAGACGGTTATGGGCCCTTTGACCCGGTCCCAATACCTCTGGGGCGACAAATTTTGGACTGTCATTTCCATTATCTGGCAGTCGTGAAGATGAAACCAGAAGTTGAATCCCCCCCCCCTTTCCCACCAGGACAGCGTGGATGAAGACCCCACACCCAGGGCCGTCCCCCTTTTTGTTGGGATGGGGATGACGGCTTACAGCAACACATCACTCGGCCGCCTGAAACAATACACCCCCGCACACTACCTCACACAGCAAGGAGACCACAACCCCCACAACACAACACACACACACACAAAAAGCTTTCGGGGGAAGCATTTCCCCCAGTACAGAGAGAGAGAAAGAGGCGGGGCAGTTTACCCTTTAAAAAACTTTAAACACAAACTAAAAAGCTAACTTTTGAACAATTTCTTTCTACGCAGCCAAATTTCGGTATTCATGGGAAAACCTCTGTTTCACAACACTGGCCAAACACAAAAGGGTAAAAAAAACCCATTTGTTAAATAAAACATAGGCTGTCGTCCATATTTATTGCCTGATGGGAAAGACTGGTTGAAAAAAAATGATTTAAGCAAAGGAAAAAATTGCATATTTGATACAAAAAAAAATATTATCTGTTACAAGTTCATATTCCCATTTTTCAGCTTAAAACCTTAGCAGCAAGGAAAAAAAAGGGAAATTTTTAAATACAATTTACCCCACTTTGTTGAATTTAGTCTGAACTAACCTAAATGCAGATTTCATCCCACACTGTTAAAATTTGTCTGAACTCAACCAAAATCGTTTGGCGTATATACTGTACCTGTCAGACAATAGCTTTCAGGCGTTGTCAGCTTCCCGGGCCGAAGTTTTTTGTGTGGCTAATGCAGTAAAAAGACGTCCGTGATCCCAAACCCCGCTTCCGCCGGGAAAAGCCATGTAAAACCCTCCTCCTCTTCTCCTCAGCCTGTCGTCCAAGCAAGATAAGTTTGTGCTCTGTCTCCCCCTTTCTTTGCCGTTGTTTTAAGATAGTTTTGGTTTGCTTCTTTGCTTTTTGTTGTGGCTTGCGGCTTTCCCCCTTTTACTCTTGGCCGGGGGGGTTTTGGTTTGGTGTGCTTTTTTAACTTTTTAAACCACGCCACCTGCCTTGTGCCTTTGTCTCGGCACTCGCATTCGCCTTCCGTTCTTTTCGATCTTCGAAAGTGGGAAAAACCCATCGCCGGTTTCACCTCTTCCCCCCCCCTTTTTTTTGCCTTTCGGCCCTTTTTTCCCCGAGTCTCAGCCCCTTCCCTTCCCATTCGGACTCCCGATTCGCAACCCTTTCACGTCTCCACTGGGGTTTCCATTTCTTCCCGGTCGTTCCCCCATTTTGTTTCAAAACGGCCAAAAACCGGCGTCACTTACGATCGCCTTCCTCGATTAACACTGAGATCCGTTATTTTTACTTACTTCCAGTGTCTCTCCCGAGGTGGTTGACTTTTTCTATCCCTCATCCACCTCTTTGTCTCCCCTTTGCGACCGTGCGTTCCGCTTTTGTCCCCCCCCCCCAAGTGCCCAACGGGGGAAGGGCCTAACGGCTCGAAGCTCCTTTGTTGGGCAGTCGCTCTCTCCCCCGGGAGGGCCGCGTGTCGTTCCACGGGACAAACCGCTCCGCCACGATGGCGACGATCGGTGTAGAGGAGGGTTCCGGCGGGGGACGCCGACCAAAAACGATTCCCCCTCTACCGACGGCGGCACACGATCCGCGCAAAGTCCCAGGCCTCAGTCGAAGGGCAATGGGCCCCTCATCGCCGCGTTTTTCATTCCCGCGGCCCCCCATGAAAGGCCTGCCCTTCTAAATCTTCCGTTTCCCCACTGGATCGCCGTTCCCCTTTCGTCGGTAAGGAGACCCTCTCCATCATGCCGCTTTCCCGGCGACACGGCCCCCTGGGGCCCCTTGCCAGCCCCCCGGACCGGCACGGGTGACGACTCGCGGCCGGAATCACCGCACGTCACCCGATTAATGAGCTCGTGACGCTAGCACCCTCCCCACTAACCCCCCATTCTCCCCTCCCCAACCGGTCGGGTTCACCCCACGACTCGGACACGGGGAGCGTAAACCCCCGGGGGAGGGGCTAGGACAGTCTTTGGGGGTACCCCCCCCCCCCCCCCCCCAACCAAACCCCGGGTCAGGTACGCAGGCATCGACTAGCTCGGATCGCGCCCTCCCCCCCGCGGTGAACCACCCCGATCGATCTTTTTAAATTCCCATGGGGTACAGGACTTTGGGGGAGCGATTCTTCCGCCCCCCTATTGGGCAACCCCCGGGGTTCCGTTCCTCCGGGGGGAGGATCGACCAGGGGGGACGGGGTAACCTTTCGTCCTTGAGGTTACGCTCGACTCACCCACCCCGTCCGTCCCACACGGGCCAGGGGCTGGGGCGACCGTAACCCCCACCGACCCCTTGCCACGCAGGGGGCCGGCACGACCCCCCCCGGGGAGATGCGGGGCAGGCTTCCCCCTTGGGTAAAGGGTTCCCCCGGGTCCCCGGGAGACTCTGCCTTGGGCCCCACACCCCGTTTTTTCCCCCCGGGGACGGTGGTTTCTTTTCCCCGGAGGAATCGTGGGTTTTGCCGCTCTTTCCCTGATCCATCTTCGGCTCATGTGGCCCCGGGCCCCCCAGAGCGGGTTCGACCGGGCCCCCCTTCCTCTCGGGCGCGTCGATAGGCGGCCCCTAGTTTGCACCCGTTTATGGAACCCCGGGGGGCCCTCGCTTTTCCCCTTTTCCCAACGGGGGGTCGGGCCCCCCCACGCACCCCAACCGGCCTTCCGAAGGTGGCCCGAATTCCCCCTTAACTACACCCCACAACTTGGGAGGGGTTGAGGAATTCCCTCACCCATCTGGGGCCCTTTCCCCCTTTTTGGAGGCTGGGCCCGATTGTTTTGGGAATCCCCCCCCTCTAAAAACATTTTTCCCCCCTTTCCCTTTCACGGGGTCCCCCCCACCAGCGATCACCCCAAGGATGCCGCCCCCCCAGCCCACTCCTTTGTGGGGACAGATCGGCCTCTCTCCCCAGGGGTGCACATGCCCCCCCCTCCGCCGGGGATGACTTCTTGTCACCCCCAACCGGCCCCATAGGAGTTTTCCTGGGGACTGCTTCGGCCCCCCCATGTTTTTTCCCTTCTCTCCCAACCCGGCCCCCGGGGAGATTGCCTTTCCCCGGCCGACCTCAGGCTCACCCCCAAACCTCCCCCTCCCACACCCACCCCTTTTATCAAAACCCTGAAAGTGGGACAGAATTGCCGGGTGGCTTCTACACCCCCACCCGGGTTTTTCCTTCATTGACATGTTCCACAGCGAGCTGAGGAACTCTGGCCAAAGGAGGGCGGCACGTCTCGCGTTTCGGCCCCCGGAACATGAGGCAATCCACCCTTTTTTAGCCCCCCCTATGCGTTTTCTTTGTCAAAAGATAGGACCACCTTGGGGCTGCGGGGGACAGCGCACCCAGGAGTCATTTAAGCCTTTTGGATGAGAGAGGCTATGCTATAAAGGGGGCCCATTTTTCCCCCCCGCTAAAGGGCGGCCTTATGTGATTCCGGGTCGGAGCAGTATTTTCCGGCGACTACTCGCTGCTGTCTTTCCCCATGCCGCGGGAGGGGGCAAACGGGGCCGCTTCTTTGCCCCCAAGACCCTTCGTCACATCCCCCTTCTAGACCTTCTTTCGTCGGGGCCCTCCCCACACCGCCCCCAGCCCTACCCCAGCAGGTCCCTAAAGGCCCGCCAAACACCCCCTTCCCCCCGCCGGGCCCAAACCGAAAACCCCCAACCCAAAATTTTTGGGTTGGGCCCAAACGGCCCCGGGCCCCGGAGGTGCTACAGATCACCTTCCAGAGGGGGGGGAAAGTCGTCTTCTCGACCCCCCTGGGCCCCCCTCTGCCCCCTGGGGGCAGTCTGTCCGGCATCCCCACCATGGCGGGCATGGGTCTCAACCCCTGGGTAGTTCGTTCTACAAGAGGGGTTCCGTTCCCGGGCCCAAAGAACCCCCCCCTTCGTCCTCCCCCCCCTCCTTCCCCCGGGATCACCGCCCGCCCAGGAAAGGGCCCCTTCGCCTAAAAAACGAGGGTCCCCGGGAAAGGGGCCCATCACCGAGAACCCCACCCCAACCCCTTTTTTTCCTCTTCTGTTTGTAGCCCCCAAGTCCTGGGGCCCGGCGGGACCCCCATCCTCGACCTTCCCCCCTCTCACAAATTCCAGGCCAACCGATTCAAGGGGAGCCCTGGCCCAGCGGGCTCCATCCACCCTTTGGTGGGCCATTTATAGATTGAAAGATCCCATTTTCAGACCCTCATTCACCCGCCCCAAGACATCCCTTCGTTTCGTCTGTGATGTGACTAGCCTACATCAAGACATTTTCGCTCCATCACATTAGTTAGTGTATGAACTTTCCCCCATCCCCACAACTAAAGGAAAAAAATTTATGTGGTTGATAGTGTACGGGCGCCCCCAAAATAATTGGGGGTATACTCATTCAAGAACGAATGTGGTCAGGGGGGGAAGGACCAGAGTGGAGTTTTAAAAAGGCTGGAAGGTAAGGGTGGCATGTGTTTTGAACCTGAGTATGCACTCACTGGAAAAGGGGGGGAAAGAGTCATTTTTAAACCCAGCAATCCCTAGAGATCGCCCTGTCAGGACGTGGTCCCGTGCTGACCAGTCATTCCCCAGGTGAGCGAAAGTAGTTGGGAAAGCTACGGGGGGAAAATTAAAGAAAGAGAAAAAAAAATTCATAGTTAATTGGGCGGGTTACTTACCGCCTTTTTTTTTCCCCTTAAACCCTTTACCCCGTTCACCCCCATCCCCCGGGAGGTGGTTAAAAAGGCCCATGGGGGGGAAACAACCCCGGTTTCCCCCCCCAGCAGTACCAAAAACAGGGAGAGGGGGAAGCTTATTGAAGGCAAAGGGCAAAGGTCAACCCCCCCCCCCCCCCCGCCCGGGATTCGGGAGTTATTAGTCTCCTGGTCCGGAATTTTTGGGGATAAGGGGAATTGAAGGCCATAGCTTTATAGAAGCGGAACAGATTTTTTACCTCAGTGTAAAGAGGGTAAAATGTAAAGATATTTTTTCTTCAGTGAAAAGAGAGATACATGTGGAAGATTGATTTGCCCCCCTGTGAGGAGAGATACATGTGTGCGGATTTATTTGTCTCTCAGTGGGGGGAAGAGAAAGGGTTAAAAATTTTTACAAGTTGTTTTTGGTTTAGTAAAGTGTTTTCCCTAAAGGGGAGAGGGGGAGAAAAAAACATTCGGTAGTGCCCCTTTTGGGTGTTTGGGAAAAGTTGCGTGTGCGTATGGAGAAAAATCTGTCATGAATGGGGTAAAAGAGTGACAGGGGACAGGGGTGACCCCGACTCCTTTTTCACGGGCGTGTCCCGTTTGTTTCTGGGAAAAAAAAAAAAAAAAAAAGAAAGATTTCTATTTGTGCCTTGGGGTTTTAAAAAAAAAAAAGATTTATATTTGTCCCCCAAAGGGGGTTTGAGGGAAAAAAAAAAAAAAAAAAAAAGGATTTTCTTTTTGTCCCTCAGGTTTGGGAAGAAAAAAAAAGGTTTTTCTTTTTTGTGCCCTAAAGGGTTTGAGGGAAAAAAAAAAAAAAAGAAGAAAGTTTAATTTATTTTTGTGTTTAATTTTTGTTTTTGTTGTTGTTTTTTTCTTTTTTCTAATGTGTTAGGGTGGTTGACATTTTTTTTTGGTTGCTTACTCTTTAAAGGGGTTTTTTTTTTTGGTAGGATTTTTTTTTGACCCTTCCCCCCCTCGGCCCGTAGCCCAACCTCCTCTTGTCGAACCTGGCGCAAGGGGGCAGGGGTTGGGGAAATCGCGCCCCTTCCCCAAGGGGTTTAAAATTTTTGTCCCCTTTCCCAGGACTAAAACCCCCAAACCCTCTTCCGCGTTTAGCGGGGGGGACAGGGCTTTGGGGGAGTCAAAGTCTTTCCTTCGTTAAATATTTTTTTTCTTTCGCTTTCCTTTTTTTTTCAGTTTGATTTTTCCCCTTGCCCCTCAAGTGGGGATCAACTTCTCCTGTCACCTAAAGTGAGGGGGTGGGTTGATTCCCGTCTGCCCAAATAAAACCTTTATCTTTTGCATCTTTTTTTCGGGGGTTGTGGGGAGATTTTCTTTGAGTTTGGGGTGAATGTGCATTTTTTGTTGATTTTTAGTATTTTGTATTTTTATGTGGGGGGTATATTGTGCGGGGTTTTTTGTTTTTCCCGTCTCAGTTTCAGGGGACAGGACCACTAGGGTGCGTTTGTGGGTTCTTTTGTTTTTCTTGTTTCGCTACTTTCCGGTCCTGTGATCCTTTTCATTTCCTTTTCAACCCCCTTTTTTTAAAACCCTTTTAAAACCTTTCCTCAATAGGCCCCTATCTATTTTCTTTCAACAATTTTTCTTTTAGGAGGATATCCCTAGTTTGTGTTTTTTCCCCTCTTTTTAATTGTTTGTGATTCCTTTGTTTTTAAAATTTTAATTTTCATTTTTTTAAAAGGGGGGTACATTTTTTTTGTAATTGTTGGAAATTAAGAAGAAAGAAAGACTGACAACAAAAAACATTGAGAACTAAAATTTATAAAAAATTTTTTTTTTCAGAAACTTTATTGTGTTTTTTTTTTTTCTCTTGGGGAAAACAGTTTTGTTTTTAAACTTCTTTTGTTTTGAAAATTTCCCAAATTTAACATTTGAAATTTTTTTTTTTTTTTGAAAAAAAATTTCCTTGGATTT
This sequence comes from Conus ventricosus, assembly GCA_018398815.1. Classification (NCBI taxonomy): domain Eukaryota; kingdom Metazoa; phylum Mollusca; class Gastropoda; order Neogastropoda; family Conidae; genus Conus; species Conus ventricosus. The sequence continues at coordinate 28,202 of JAFLJL010017381.1, read as the reverse complement.
CATATCTACCCTTTTAAGAAAGCTGGTTTTTTGGTTTTACACCAAAAATTGAATTCTGAATTTGTATATACTAAAATTAAAGGTTTTGTAAAAACATAATATCCATATATCGCCTTATTTTTTTTCATACTTTAGATTTTTTGGGTTTTTTTATATTGACATTCTTATGGAGTTTTGAAAATATGTTTAAACAAGGGGAACGCTTGGGTTTTGAGGAGAAAAAACTTATAACATTGCAACAATCACAATGGGGCAGACGGGCTAAGAGAGAGAAGAAAAAAATTAAAATAAGGGGGAAACTGAAAAAAAGAACAAAACTAAAGTGAAAAAAAAATAAACAAACGGGGGGAAGCTGAAGAAAATAAACTACAAGGGAAGCAAAAAAATAATACAGGGGGGAACTGAAAAAAAATAGCTAAAGGGAATTTAAGTTGAAACAGTTAGAATAGAGACGATGCAAAATTTAGAAAAATTACAGGCACGAGAGAACCTCCCCAGGGGTTCCGCACCCATGCCTAAACCAAAAGCGGATATTTAAAGTTGCCACCTTTTTGGGGAAAAAAAACGGATGCATTATAGTTTTCTTTCCGTTTGAAGTCACGCAACGTCTTGTGGTTTGGGCCAAAGGAAAAGGGAAATTTGTATTTGCGCGTTTTTAAGGGTACGTTTTGGGACACTGTACCCTCATTTGCGCGAAACAAATTTAATTTGGGGATCATTTTTGAAAAAAACTCCTCAAGAAATTTAAATGTTTGCTGATCGTTTTCCGCGTTCCGTTCTTGGCCCAAAAAAAGGGGAATCGTTTCCACGTTTTGATCCGTATGAGTCATTGTTTGGACGAGGGATCGATTTGTCTAAAACAAAAAACTTTTCAATCACGCGAGAATTCCTTTTAAGAAAATTTTTCGAGCGGAGAAAAAGATCGGCCCACTTTCCTAAAGAAGGAATTTAAAAAACGTGGGGGGAATTGTGTCAATGGCTGATCAGTATGTATTGCTCACCAGATAAGGGCGTGGCTAAAAGGAGATTTTCCATCTTTAGTCTATGCGTCATGATACCCATCGGGACGGGGAAGTTACAGGAAAAGGAAAACTTGGGTCATTTTTGAGTCCTAAAGGTATCCTATTAGGAACGGCAGGGATTTTCCCGGGTTGATTGCCCTTTCGTCAAATCCAGACCCCCACCCCGGAAAGCCCCGTACTCCTCGCAAACTTTTCCGAGGTCTGGAAACGACCACCCGAGACCCTTTTGGGGCCATTCGTGGACGAACAGAAGTTCCCCCAAAATCGGGGCTGCCGATCAGCAATGCGATTTTTTCTTTTGTGAGGAAATTCCTTTTGGGGAAAAAAAATCCCCTTTTTAAAACCAAAGATTCAAAACCCGCATTAGCTCCACTGATTGTGAAAAAGGGCCCTTGTTTTGGCCCCAGTCAATTTTTGATGGACTGGTGTTAGAAAAAACGGGGGTTTCAAGGTTTGCGGCTTCGGTTTGCGAGACACGGGTGCACTAGCTGGTGTAGGGAAAAGACTTTCGTGCTTCGCCGTACTAAACACGCCAAAAGTGTAGGCGTTTGGAGGCAAGATTGAAACTTTTCCGCTGGCGAAAAATTTATCGAAACCCGACACCCCGGTTTTCTTACCGCCGTGTTTTTGTTTCCCCCCGTCTGGATTGATCTTGGGAATTTCCCAGGGGTCGAAGTACATGGGGGTGGGGAGGATCTTTTGGGTTCCTTGTCTTGTGAGTACAGACAAAGTCATAGGCAGGGAAAGGTAAAAAGCCCTAAAAGTCTCAAAAACTGTAAAACTCCAGATTACCCCAAGTTTTAAAAAAAATTGGGGGAAAAGACAGACGCTGACACAAACTTTCTGCTGCTAAACAGACTGTCAGAGTACAACGGACAAACCAACGTACATATGGACTCTGACTTTCTCAAGGTGTGACCGGACGGGAAACAGACAAGTTGTGGCCCAAAACCACTTAGAGAAACAGTACTGACCGGCTCATACATTGTTCGCTGGTCACGGGGAAAACAAAAAAAATTTTAAAGAGGTTCGATTCTTTTTATTGGCCAGGTGCAAAAAGGAAAGTTACAAATACTGCCCTATGTGACTTCTGCCAAAAGACATCTCAGAAAGGTCGGCCCCATGTGCACTTTGCACAAAATGCCTCTCTTTCCGTTCCATTTGGGAAAAGGTTTTATTGATCTTGTTGGACCGCTCCATGCTTTTGGGGATACGCTATATTGACTTTGGTGGAACAGCAACAAGGTATCCAAAAGCGTTCCACGAAAAAGTTTGAAAAAGTTTATCTGTCGCTGAACCCTTACTTTGAAATTTTTTCCAGAGTGGGTTTTCCCAGACAAATTTTCCCTCGGATTGTGGAACGCATTCTTTTCTGACCAGAAAAAAATTTACAGATTTTGTCAATCTTTCCATTTCAACCACGCATACATCCCCAATCAAATGGCATGGTTGAATTTTAAAGGGAAACTTGAAGTCCTGTTGAAAAAGGTTGCAAGGCAAGAGCCCCAAAAGGGGGGATGTTTAAACCCGGCTTTGTTTTTTGCTACAGGGAAAATGCCAAAGAAACGCGGGGATTCTCTCCATTTGACTTCTTTTCGGCCCTCACCAAGGGGACCCCCGGGATCTTTTGAGCACAATGGAGGAAAAGACGGCATACCTGAAGAAAACGTTTCCCAAAATACGTTTATGAACGAAAATCGTTTGAAGGAGCTGTGAGTTGCTCAACTCACTGATAGGAAAACTGAGTGTAAAAGTCTTTGCAGACAGAAAAGAAAAAAGGCACTTCCTTTAGGTAGGGGATAAAGTCCTGTCTACTAATAGAAACATAACAAGCTTTGTGTTATGTGGAAGGGCCTTTCGGTGTCGAAAAAAATTTTGAAGTAAATTATAAGATCAAAAAGGAAAAACTGAGAAGGTATTTTCATGTGAAATGTTGGAAGAAGGTTGAAGTTTTTTTTCAAAGTTGCCACATCAGTCGGTTGGTGGTTTTTCCTGTGTCGAAACTGAGTCAAAATGACAGACATTATCAGTGTGAATTTTTACCCAAAATAAGTAAAAGGGCGTCAAAAGGTATAAAACACAAAAGAGGGTGTTAACATTACCAGTGAGTGGTTTTCCCTTCCTATTCCTCTATCAAAGGGTTTTAAAACCCTTAGAGTGGTTTTGTCGAAAATTTTTTTACAATCAAACAGAAAAAGCTCAAAGACATTTTGAAAGACTTTCGGATGTTTGCCGGATACCCCCGGTACTTAACTGGTTTTAACCCCATAGTTTAGTTAATTCTGAAAAAACCCGTGCAACCAGACCATACCCCCCCCCATTTGCAAAAAAAGAGGTGGGGGAGAGAAAATCAATGTAATGGGATTTAAAGGTGATAGAACCTTTTACATCTCCCTACAGCCCCCAGTGGTAATTTGGGGACAAACCCATGGATCAGGCGTTTCTGCATCGATTACAGAAAAAAAATAAGATCCTGTTTCGATGCCCCGCCCCCCCAACATTGAAGAATTCTGTGTCAGCTTCGGGAAAGGGAAAATATTTTGGAAAATGACTTGACTAAAGGGGTACTGGGAATTCCAAAGGTGAAGTGACAAGGAAAAGACAGCGTTTCAAAACCCCCTTTTTGGGCTTTTCCCCTGGACGAAAAATGCCATTTTGGGTTTTCAAAAATGCCCCAGCTTTCTTTTTCCAATGTGCGAGCCTGAAAATCCCTGAAAGTGGGCAGTCATTTTTTTGATGACTTTTGTTGGCTGCAAAATAGGGGACCTCCTTTTAACTACGAGCTGGTTTTTTGCGACCCCGAAGTTTTGGTTTTGAAAGCAAGACCATCAAAAAACGGGGCCCGGTTTTCAAATCTCGGTTTTTGGGTCCATATTTCAGTGGGAAAAAAAGAGCCAGAGGGAAAGAAAATGGGGAAAAAATTTTATCTTTCATAAACCCCCTACAAAGAAAAGACAGGTTCACTCTCGGGTTGTTTCTTATAGAGATTTACCCACTTTGCGTCCCTGACGGCCCCTTTTTGAATGCGAAAAGCGGAAGAAAAAATATTTTTTTGGGGGTTTGATGAGTGCCGAGGCTTTGGAGTGTGTTCAGAAACCCTCAACTCTTTCCCTTTTTTTGACCCCCCCCTCTCAAAGACTTTATTTTAAGAATGATGCCAGTTTTAAAGGAAGGGAGCGGGGATGTTTTGCAGGAAAAAGTGCTTTGTTAATCCATTAATACGCCCCGTAAAAAGTTTCAAAGAACAGGGGGGAAAAACTCCACTATTTAGAGAGATTGCTGGCTATTTTATGGGCTGTGAGAAGTTCGGGTTCTTTCTGGAAGAAAATTTCAGTTACAGATGCCTTTGCCATGCGTTTTTGAAAAGGGCAAAGACTAAAAAACAGGTATTAAGATGGTCTTTTTCATTTCAGGAATCCCTTTACTGTTTAACCATGCCTGGAAAAACAAAATGTCATGGAGATTTGTTGTCACGTGCGTGAAATTAGGACAAATGTAAGTCTTCAAGGGAAAGATATTCCGTTTTTTTTTTTTCAAAAATTACGGGTTTCAAATTTTTCATGCTGATGCACTGAGATTTAAATCAATGGTATTTATGATAATTTCTTATTTAAGTGACATAGTTTTGCAAGCAAAAAACTACTGAGTTTAAATTTAAAACATATTTATTCTTTTGGGAAAAGGAAAAAAAAGTACTTTTATGTCTAATTTGCTTGTGAAGATAATCTATATGTTGTGTGATGAGCAAATAACTCTTTAGAAATGTATATACACAGTTTTGATTTGAATGAGACAAAACCCTTGTTTCAATTTTTCACTGAAAAAAGGAAAAAAGGACTTTTTTAATGGACTATAACTTACATGGGGAAAAAACTATGTTTAACTATTTTATTTTGTTTTCAGTCATTGAAAACATTTACCCTTGGAAATATTTTTTTAAGGGGTTTTGAAAAATATGATGTAGACAAAGCAAGGGAAAAGGTTCCATCTTAAGTAGAACACAATTTGGGCTTTGAATTGTTGTTTCCTAATTGTTTTTTTTTTGTGGTTTTGTGGATTTTTAATTTATTGTTTTTTTTTTTTTTTAGAAAGATTGGAAATTTGAAATTATTTTTTTTGGTGGGGTCATGGGTTGATGTTCTTTTTTGTTATTAAAATTTGGGAATTATTCGATGGTTAACATTTTGAGATTCAGGCTGAAGATGTGTTTAAGTGAAATTGATATCCTTTAAAATTTTCTGGGGAAAATTTTTTTTTCCCCGGGATGGGGGGGTGTCCCTGGACGTCCTACACAAGACATGTGGCCCACACATTTGTTAGGATATGAATCATTTCCCCGAAAAAAATTAAGGAGAATTTTTCATGTGGGTTGATATGTAGCGGGCTCCCCAAAAATTTGTGAATGACTCATTCAAGAAAGAAAGTGGTCATTGGGGGAAAGTGACCACGAGTGAGAGTTTTTTAAGGGTTAAGGGAAGGTGTGGCAGTGTTTTGAACAAGTATGCACTCACTGGGAGGGGGGGGGGGAAAAGTCAGTTTTAACCCCGAAGGCCTAGAGACCGAACCCGTCAGGACGGTGGTCCCCGTTTGCTGACCATCATTCCAGGTGAGCCATAGAAGTTGGGGGAAAACTACAGGGGGGAAAAATTAAAAAAGAGAGAAAAAATTCATATTTGAATTGAGAAGCAGGTTACTTACACGAACCTTATTCGGTTTCAGCCCTTCACCCTTTCCCCTTTGCCCTTCACCCTTCATCTTCCCCCGTGAGGTGGTTTAAATTTGGGCCCTGGGTGGGGGAAAAAACCGGATTCACCCCCGCCCTACCCAAATCCGGGGAGGAGTTTGAAACCGTCATTTGCAAGAGACAAAGAATCCGGAAAAGAAGTGAGACTCGTATTCCAGGACGGGAAGTTCGAGGGGGGAGTATATTGTCTCAGAGAGAGAGCAGGGAAAAGAGAAACGGGAATTTTACTTGGGCAGGGGGGTCCCCTTGATTAGGGAGTTATTGCTCCCCGGGCCGGAAATTTTGGGGTAAGGGAATTGAAGGCCAAGCTTTATAAAGCGGAAAAAGATTATTTATCTCTCAGTGAAAGAAGGGTACAAGTGTGAAGACTTTTTTTTCTCAGTGTAAAGGAGATACAGTGTGAAGATTGATTTGTCCTCTGTGAGGGGATACATGTGTGGGATTATTTTTTCCCCTGCGGAGAAGGGTACAGGTGAAAAACTGTTTACAATTGTTGTTGTGATTAAAAGTTTTTCCCCGAAGGAGAGGGGGAGAAAAAAACATTGGTAATGCTCCTTTTGGGGGATTTGGGAAAAATTGCGTTGGGGTATGGATAAAAGTGTCTGATGGGGATGCAATGCAGTGTGACAGTTGGGGGGGGGGGTTTTCAATTCAAAGGGTCTCCCCCCGGACTCTCCTTGGCTCCCTTCCCCTTCACGAAGGTAGCAAGGAATGGCCGCCCTTGCAACAGGGGGACATTCGCCTCTGGTTTTCCCGAGCTGGCCTCTTTGGGTCCCACTCAGGCCCCCGGCCCAATCCCCCACCCCCAAAAATACTCACCTTTTTTTCCTCTTGGGGTTTGTCACCCAACCCCCAAATGCGAGCTCCGCCGTCACGATTCACCTTTTTGGGGATGAGCTTCGACACCCCCCTCCAGATTCTCCCCACCCGGGGGGGGGTCCGCCCCCCAAATGGGCCTCATCTCCCACCCTTTGACTCCCCCCGACTTTGGCAAGGAACTTTCCCCCTTTGGGGGGAAAGGAGTCCCTGTCCCCTCATTCCCAAAGGGAAGTTCCCAAGCGACAGCCAAGGGGTTCCGCCTCGTTGGCCCAACCAACGACGCTGGAACCAGACCTTCCCCAGGGCCTTGGTTCCCATCTCCCCCAACCAGGCCCCGGAACTTTACACAGACGCCCCCAATCGGGCCTGGGGGGGGCCCTTTGGAGGCAGTCACGCCCGGGGGTTTGGGGTCCCTGACTGCTCGCTTACATCAACACTTGGGAAAGGAGGGGTAGGTCGCCCCCCCACTTCCATCCTGGTCTCCCAGATTCTTCCCTTTTCACGGACAAAAACTTCGGGGGCTTGTTACATCAACAAGGGGGGGGGGGGACACACTCCACGGCCTCTCCTCCGTACAGAGGCCCCCCCTCGCGATGTCACCCCGCGGGGGGCACCCTTTTGCGCAGACAATACAGGGACACACAACACCTGGCAGACTCTTCACCGCCCAAGTTGTCCTCCACACGGAATGGGCCCTCAGCGGCATACCCAAAAAACCGTGTGGGAACATTGGTTCAGACCCATGATCGACCTGTTTGCCCACATTCAACCATGTCTGCCAGTGTATTGGGGCCCCGGTCCCGGACCCCCCCGGGTTACGCCTCGGCCCCACCCTTCCCCGGTCCGGCCCTACCTTACCCTTCCTCCCTTCCCATCCCCCGGTGATCAGGAAGGGGAGAACTCGGAGACCCAGGCTCTTTTTCATCCCCCTGGGGCCCCCGTCCGGTTCCCGGACCCAAATCCCTACTCACAACCCCCTCATTTTAACCCAGGGGGGCTTCAGCAACCCCGTTCGGGTCGCCCCCACCCAAACCCCAGATGTTCGCCTCCACGCCCCGGGTTCTGTGCCAGCCCGGTTGCGAGCACTAAATCCACCCCTCGAACGGAAGGGCCCCGTCGTCCCAGTTTCCTCTCCACGCCGGGGGCCCCTTTAGGAACTCAGACCTAGCCCTGTCCTCTCGCAGAGCTAAACAGAGCCCTTACGATTACAGTTTTGGGGGAAATGGGTTTTTATGGGCAATGACAATTCGTCCCTACAAAACGCCCCCCCCCCAATAGATAGGAAATTCCTGTCCCCCCTTAACCTTCTGCTAGCTCCTCCGGGGGGGTACAGGCGGCCCTCTGCACGCCATCCCCCAAATGGGGGACCTTCCTTTGAGATGACCCCTTTTTTCCGAGAGTTCCAAGGGGCGCTCTTCGTGAGGCCCCAAACCCCTAGCGTGTCCCCCCTTGGGGGGCCTCTTCACTGTACTTGCGCCTCAATAAACCCCCCCCTTTTAGCCCGTTCCCCCATTCCTTTCGACTTCTGTCTATGAAGATACTTTCTCTCGCCCTCGCTTCCCCAGAAACGAGGCGAGATCCGCCCCCGGGGCCCAAGACATTGCCCTTTCCCAACGGGTCCTCCCTTTTAAATTCCTTCCCGAATTCCTACTAAGAACCAGGAACCCAGAGTGCCTTCCTTTCCCCCGTCTCCGCCCCCGGGGGAACACAGGGGGGGAAAACTCTTCGGACATCGCCCTTTGCCCCTCTCGATGTCTAAACACATGGGGAAAGCCGCGCCCCCGGCGCGTTTCGCAAAAAACGTCTCTTATTTCCCTAACCCCAGAACACGAAAGACATCTCATTTCATGTCTTAGGTGGCTCTCCCAAACGGTAGAAACCCCATTCCCCGGCCCCCCAAGGGCCTCCCCCCTTGTCCCCCCGGGGTCATGAGGTCAGAGCGCTGGCGCTTCGGCAGCTTTTTCCCGCACTCTGTTCCCCTCCCCCCCCTGGAGGGAGGGCCTTTTGGCGTTCGGAAAATCCCTTCAAAAATTTTTTTTTAAAGGGGCATCCGCTGCCAGGGTGATGGTTCTAATGGGATATCTTTTGGCGGGAATGCTTTCCCTATCGGGTAACCCCCGGAACCCTAGGGCACTCCCCTCCTCCTTTTTTATGAAATTTTGCTATTGTTGACATGGTTTCAGTATAGCGCCAAAATGGGGAGTTTGATTATACTCCCTGTTTGGCTATAATTACCTTCAGACTCAATGCCCGCCTGCCTTCCCACAGGCCAAGGGTTCTGGGGGTTTCCTTTCGCGCAGGCCTCGAGAATGAGGAGGGGGGTTGACACTGGGTTCTTCCTACGGCGGAAGCGGGGTTGGGGATTTTTTAGTGACGTCTTATTACGGCATTTCCCCCACAAAAAAATTGGCCGGGAGGCTACTAAATCCCTGAATGCTTTTTTCTGAATGGAAGTAACTAGCCAAACAGGGAGTAAAATAAAAACCCCATTTTCAAACGATAAAATATTAAAAAAAAAAAAAAAAGAAAATTATCATCTTTTTTTTAAAGTATCAATAAAATTCTTAAACAACATACACGCTAACCCCTTGTATTCAATTCTGAGGCCAAACCCCCCCAGTTTTTCAGTTTTTTGGTGAATTTTTGCCTTTTAAAATGGGTATGTATGGTTCTGCTTCACCACAACCAAAAATAAACCTCTAGAGCACGAAATTCCCAGTATGGGCCAAGCTTTTTTTTTCTATACGGGCAATTTTTGTGTGTCTGAGGGAAAAGGGCGTGTCACTGTAACCAAAAAGTACCCCTGTTCCTCATGGGAAAATTTTAAAACAGCACACCAAAATGCGTTATCCCCTGCACATCATGTTATGTTGTAAAATGAAAGCTGCGCCCAGTGAGTGATCTGTCTTCTGTCCCCTGTTCGTCCCACAGGTAATCCACAGAAGCACACACAACTAGTGTAATTTTCATACTGATAGTTACTGTAGATTCAAACAAAGTCCTCATTTTTTTTCTGTCATTTTCTAACACCCTTTACATTCCAATTTTTTACACAATGTATAGCGTGAAGAAATTGAGTATGTGCACGCAAGTTCATCAAAGCCGTCACCAAAACTAAGGGAACATATATCACGTACACACGAGGATAAAACTGCCCTACTGTTGAGCCCCTTTTTGCGCATGGTTATGGAAACGTCAACTTTTAAAATATAGGGCACCCGGCAGAAAGAACAAATAATGGTTTCTACGCTCTCCCCTTTGTTGTCATATGGGAAAAATCATAAGAGACGCCCCCATTTCGTTTAGGGTTTTTTGGTCGAACCAAGGGGTCAGGTGGCCCTTAGCTGCTTGTCTTGTTGGGCGTTTGTTGTTTCTTTTTACAGTTGGAAAAGTGAAGGGCAGAAAAAAGAATAATCTAGGGGGGTGGGAGTGTTCGGCAGGATGCGCTTGGCCTTCGGCTGTAATTTCGACCCCTGGGCAGGATGGTTTTGCCTCGCCATTTTTTTGCAAACGGGGAGTGACGTTGTCTGGGGTGCTTTTACCATTTTCCTTCCTTCATGGGGGCCGATTTCAAAATAAATTTCTTTTCCAACTCTCCCTTTTATACTTCCTACTCTTGCATAATTTGATCCCACTCCTCCGCAAAAAACTCAGGAATATCACCAAACCGTGTTTTAGCAGACGCCCATTGGAAAATCGGTCATCTCACGCACAAATCTTCGCTTCAGTTTTCCTCATTTTTTGAATGGGGTTTGGTGCCAGATCCAAAAATAGTGCTGCCACATTATGGGGGAAAAGGGGAAAAACCCCCCAAAAATTTTTTGTGGGCCCCCATTTTTCAGGAGTAGCACTGAGGGGAAAAATACCATACCAGGTTGGGGGGCAGCTCCCGTCGCGCCCATTACAAAAACTAGCGGCCCGTTCGCCCTGTCTGCGCCCCTTATGAATACAAGAGGGTTTTAAACCCCAAACACAGGGCAGCCCTTACCGGGCAGTTACATGGCCCATGCGAGTGCTAGATGAACACAGATGAAGTGGAGGCCCATATGGCCGTCAAAAAATACAAATAGGACAGCACTTACTGGACTTGTCCATGGCCCGTTTTCAGAGTGCCAGAGGACACAGAAGAAGATGGGGGCCTTTGGCATCAAAAAAAACAAAATAGGACAGCACTTACTGGGTTTGTCGCGCACCAGTTTGCAGAGTCCCGGGGACAGAAAAAGATGGAGGGCCCTATGGCAGCAAATAAAACAAAATAGGACAGACTTCTGGACTCGTCGCATGGGACCCTTTTGCAGATGCAAGGCACAGAATGAAATGGAGGCAATATGGCGAAATAAAACAACAAGGACATGTTACAGGGGCTTTTTGCATGGACCAGTTTGCAGAGTGCAAGAGAAGGACACAAGAGGAGATGGAGGCCATAGCAATCAAAAACCACAACCAGAAGCACTTACTGGGCTCATCGCAGGGACCAGTTTGCAGAGCCCAACGAGGACCAGGAGAAGCAGAGGCCCACAGCCCCGTGCAGGGACTTAGGCTAGCCACGTGCGAATGGACCCGCTCCCCGCCTCGCCCGCGCAGGGAAACATTGCACACCACCCTAAAAAAGTACAGCGGGGGGGCTCATCCTTTTTTCCTCGGGCCCCTGTCCAATCTTCTCCCCGTGTCCCTTTGGCCGGGGGGTGGCTTTCCCCCACCCAAAAATGCGCTTCTGAAAGGGGCTGCGTCGTCCCGCTCTAGGGTGATACGGGGGGTTCCGTTCATGCGTGGGCACGCCGGGGGGATGGGGGCTCAGGGGGGGAAAGGGGGCGTCCTTGGGGCTGATGTCTTATGGAGGAGGGTGCCCCCGTGTGTGTGGGGCAGGGTTGGGCTCTCCGGCGTCCTCGTTCAGGCCCAATTTGACGTTTGAGTAGTCACGTCCCCCTTCACCATGACCCCAGTTCCACCACTTCGCTGTACTATTGAGGTTTCTGAATCTCCTACACACAAACTGAAATTCATACAAACTCACGAAAAAACAATGATGCGGCACTCACGTCCCCGGGAAAATCCTGGAATCATCCCCAAAAAACACACACACACCACACCCACAGAGCAAAATAACACCTTTTCGTGTCCTAATAACCCCCCTGCATTAACCACCCACACACTAATACCCAAAAATATCGCTGTTCCCAAAAAAAAAGACACTTCTAACCCCCACATTCACTTGTGGACCCATTTTTTTCTGCACGGGAACCGGAAGGTGGGCCTTTACGCTTTTCCCCACCATGTCCACGCCTGAAGTGTTTCCACCCAAAAAGCCTAACCAGAATTAGGGAAAGGGGAACAAGGGGAATAAACAAAAGCAGAACCTTGTTTGGGGTCATATCGTACCATGTCGGACCCTAGCATTCCACGGCAGTTAGTCACTCGCCAGGGGCCCAGATTTTTTTTTTGGGTAATGCAGTAAAAGACCAAACCTGACACCCCACTATTCCCAGGGAGAAGCCCTTTTTAAAAATTCCTTTGTTCCCCCCATTCAACCTCGGCCTCCTGCCTAACAAGGAAGGTTTTTTTTCTCGTCTACCTAAATTCTGCTTTGAGAGATTGCTTGTGTCTTGCCTTCTTTTCGTTTGTTTGGTTACGTTAAACCATGGGACCATTGCCGCGTGAGGCTTTGGACGGCGTTTTTTTTTCATTTTTTTCACGCTCTACGGCGTGACGTCACGATTTTTTCACTCCATTTTTCTCCCTTCGGCCTACTCACCGGGTTTTCTAACGGCCCCCTTTTTTTTAACGCGTCCCCCCCCTCTTTTATTCTCTTCCCTTCAATTGTTCTACTACTTTGATCGTCTTTTTTCATGCCGTCTATTTCGTGATCGGTTTGTACAACATATACCAATCAAACAGTGGCTGATGTGTTAAAGGGAAAAGGAAGAAGAAGAAAGTTCGCCTACAAAGACGTTTAGGGGAACTTACCATGTCAACCTTTGTAAATTTTTTTTTTTCCCCAACCCCAAAAACCCCCCCCCCGGAATAGGGGGGCCCTTGGTTTTTTCGGTTAGAGCCATGGTGTGGGGAACACACCGGTAGTTCAGCCCCAGCCAGTACCAACTCCAGGGAGAGTGTTGAAGCTCGTCATTTCGCAAGAGACAGAAGAAGTCGCGGAAGAGAAGTCGAGACTCGTATCTCCAGGACGGGAGAGTTCGAGGGGCAGTATATTGTCTCAGAGAGAGAGACAGGGAATTGAGAAAGCAGGGAAGCTTTTTACTTGAGGCAGGCAGGTCCTCAGTGATTACGGGAGTTATGTAGTCTCCTGGTCCGGAATTTTGGGATAACGGAATGTGAAGGCCATAGCTTTATAGAAGCGGAACTAGATTATTTTATCTCTCAGTGTAAAGAGAGATACAAGTGTGAAGACTATTTTTTCTCTCAGTGTAAAGAGAGATACATGTGTGAAGATTGATTTTGTCCCTCGGTGTGAGGAGAGATACATGTGTGCGGATTTATTTGTCTCTCAGTGCGGAGAGAGATACAGGTGTAAAATCTGTTTACAAGTTGTTGTTGTGATTAGTAAAGTGTTTTCCCTGAAGGAGAGGGGAGAAGAAAAACATTCGGTAGTGCTCCTTTGGGTGATTGGAAAGATTGCGTGTGCGTATGGAGTAAATGCTGTCATGAATGCGGGTATGCAAGAGTGACAGTGTGACAGTCTGGCGGGGCCGGTGTTTCAATTCAAGGCTCTCCCCTTCGGACTCTCCTTGGCTCCCTTCCTCTTCACGAAGGTAGTCAAGGAGATGGCCGCCCTTGCCAGACAGGAGGACATTCGCCTCTTGGTTTACCTCGACGACTGGCTCGTCTTGGCTCCCACTCAGGCCCTGGCCCAATCCCACACCTCCAAACTACTACACCTTTGTTCCTCTCTGGGGTTCGTCACCAACCCCTCCAAATGCGAGCTCTCGCCCAGTCAGCGATTCACCTTTCTGGGCATGCTTCGACACCACCTCCATGATAGTCTCCCCGACCCCGGAGAGGTCCGCCCGCCTAGTGGACCTCATCTCCCACCTTCGACTCTCTCCCCGTACTTCGGCAAGGACACTTTCCTCCCTTCTGGGGATGATGGAGTCCCTGTCTCCTCTCATTCCCCTAGGCAGAGTTCCCAAGCGACAGCTTCAGAGGGAGTTCCGCCGTCGTTGGTCCCAGACCAACGACAGCTGGAACCAGACCATTCCCCTAGGGCCTTGGTTCCCATCTCCCTCCCATCCCAGGCCCTGGAACTTTACACAGACGCCTCCAACTCGGGCTGGGGGGCCCATTTGGAGAGCAGTCACGCCTCGGGGGTTTGGGATCCTCTGACTGCTCGCTTCACATCAACATCTTGGAACTGAGGTGGTCAGGCTCGCCCTCCTCCACTTCCAGTCCATGGTCTCCCACCGATTTCGTACCCTTTTCACGGACAACACTTCGGTAGCTTGTTACATCAACAAGGGGGGGGGGGACACACTCCATCGGCCTCTCCCTCCGTACAGAGGCCCTCCTCCGCTGATGTCACACGCAGGGGGTCACCCTTCGCGCGAGACACATAGCAGGGACACACAACATCCTGGCAGACTCTCTCAGCCGCTCCAAGTCTGTCCTCCACACGGAATGGACCCTCAGCAGGCATACCCTAACAACCGTGTGGGAACATGGTTCAGAACCCATGATCGACCTGTTTGCCACACGATTCAACCATCGTCTGCCAGTGTATGTGTCTCCGGTCCCGGACCCCCAGCTTACGCCATCGACGCCCTATCCCTTCCCTGGTCCGGCCTCATACCTTACGCCTTCCCTCCCTTCCCGATCCTCCACAAGGTGATCAGGAAGGTGAGACTCGAGAGACCCAGCTCATTCTCATAGCCCCATGGTGGCCCACTCAGTCCTGGTTCCCGGACCTCAAGTCCCTCACTCACACACCCCCCTCTCCAGTTGAACACCAGGTGGGACATGCTCAGGCAACCCCGTTCGGGTCGCCCTCACTCCAATCCCCAGATCTTCGCCTCCACGCCTGGCTTCTGTGCCAGCCCGGTTGCGAGCACTAAATCCACCTCTCGAACGGACAGGTCCCAGTCCGTCCTCAGTATCCTCTCCATCGCCGGGCCTCTCAGGAACTCCGAGACCTAGCCATGTCCTCTCGCAGAGCTAGCACAGAGTCCCTTTACGATTACAGATGGAGGAAATGGGTTTCAATGGTGCAATGACAATTCTGTCCCTCACAATCGCCCCTCCAATATCCAGATAGGAAATTTCCTGTCCCACCTTAACCTCTCTGCTAGCTCCATCCGGGGCTACAGGTCGGCCATCTGCACGACCATCCCCAAATGGGCGGACCTTCCTTTGAGAATGACTTCCTTCTCAGAGAGATCTCCAGAGGGGCTGCTCTTCGTGAGGCCCAATCCCCTAGACGTGTCCCCCGTTGGGACCTCTTCACTGTACTTGACGTCCTCAAATAAACCCCCCTTTGAGCCTGTGTCCTCCATTCCTTCGACCTTCTGTCTATGAAGACTACCTTTCTCCTCGCCCTCGCTTCCGCCAGAAGGCGAGGCGAGATCCATGCCCTTAGCGGGGACCCCAGAGACATTGCCTTCCACAGAGACGGCTCCGTCTCTCTTAAGTTCCTTCCCGAATTCCTAGCTAAGAACCAGAACCCAGTAGTGCCTCTCCTTACCTCGTCATCCGCCCGCTGGCGGATACACTAGGGGGAGACACCTCTTCGGACATCGCCCTTTGCCCCTCTCGATGTCTAACACACTACTGGAACGCTCGCGCCCCAGGCGCGTTTCGCAAAGACGTCTTCTTATTTCCATCAACCCCAGTAACACGAAAGACATCTCAGCTGGCACTGTCTCTAGGTGGCTCTCCAAGACGGTCAGAACGGCCTATTCCCAGGCCTCCAAGGACCTCCCCGTCTTGTCCCCCCCGGGCTCATGAGTCAGAGCGCTGGCCGCTTCGGCAGCATTCCAGCACTCTGTTCCCATGCGCCACCTCCTGGAGGCAGCCTTCTGGCGTTCGGAAAATCCCTTCATAAAATTTTATTTAAGGACATCCGCATGACCAGGCTGATGGTTCTAATGGGATATCCTTTGTGGCGGCTAATGCATCCATATCGGGTAACCCCAGGAACCACTAGGGCACTCGCCCTCCTCCTTTTCCTATGAATTCTGCTATTGTCTGACATGGTACAGTATATGACGCCAAAATGGGGAGTTTGTATTATACTCCCTGTTTGGCTAGTATACTTACCATGTCAGACTCTAAATGCCCCGCCTGCCTTCCCCACTAGCGCCAAGGTTCTGGGGTTACCTTGCGCGCAGGCCTCGATGAATGAGGTACGGGAGGTTGACACTGGCTTCTTCCTACGGCGGAAGGGGGTTGGGCATCACGTGACTGTCTTATTACTGCATTAGCCACACAAAAACTTCGGCCTGGCAGAGCTGACTAACTGCCGTGAATGCTATTGTCTGACATGGTAAGTATACTAGCCAAACAGGGAGTATAATACAAACTCCCCATATTTCAAAGCGATAAATACTATTAAAAAAAAAAAAAAAGAGGAAATTATCATCTTTTATTAAAGTATCAATAAATTCTGCTAATCACAACATATCACTGCTAACCCTCTTGTATTCAGATTCTCTGAGGCCAAATTCCCCCTATTTTCAGATTTTTTTGGTGAATTTAGCCTTAAAATGGGTATGTAATGGTTCATGCTTCACCAAACCAAGAATAAACCTCTAGAGCTACGAAATTCCGCATGTATGGTCACAAGGCTTTTGTTCTATACTGTGAGCAAGATTTTGTGTGTCTCGAGGTGAAAGGTCGTGTCACTGTCACCAAAATGTCACCCAATGTGTCACATGCGATGGTGACAATTCTAATACAGCACACCAACATGCTGTTATCCCATGCACATGCATGTTAGTGTTGTAAAATGAAAGCTGCGGCCTAAGTGAGATGATCTGTCTTCTGTCCGCCTGTTCAGTCCCCACAGGTAATCCACAGAATGTCACACACAACTAGTGTCAATTGTCACTACTGAATAGTTTACTGTAGATTCAAGCACAGTTCCTCATTGTTTTTCTGTCACTGTTCTAAGCACCATATACATGTCCATATGTATTTACACAATGTATAGCTGTGAAGAAATTGAGTAGAGTGTCACTGCCAAGTGTCATCAAAGCACTGTCACCATAAACTACAGGTAAGCATATATACACGTACACACAGAGAGACTAGCAAACTGCCCTACTGTTGAGCCACTTTCTGCGCATGGTAGTCATGGAAACAGTCATTCTTATGAAAGTATAGAGGCACCTGGCAGAAAGAACACATATATGACGTTTCTACGCGTCATCCCTTAGTTGTCATATGGAATAATCAGTACAGAGACAGCCCCGCATTTCGTCAGGTGTTGTGTCGAACCAGAGGGGTCAGGTGTGCCCTTAGCTGCTTGTCTTTGTTGAGCGTATCTGTTAGTTTCTTCTGCTACTAGTTGGAAAAATGTGAGAGGCAGAAAAAAGAAATAATCTAGAGCGGTGGCAGTGTTCGGCAGTGAGTGCGCTTGGCCTGTCGGCTGTTGGAATGCGACCACATGGGCAGGATGTGTAGCCGGTCGCCATTGTTTTGCAGAACGGCGAGTAGCACGTTGTACTGAGGGTCGCTTTCCACCATTTTCCTCTCCTTCATTGGTGCCGATTTCAACATAATTCTCTTCTCCTAACTCTCCATTTTCATACTTCTCTACTTCTTGCATAATTTGATCCCACTCCTCCCGCTGAATACTCAGGAATATCACCAAACTCGCTGTTGTTAGCATGACGACGCCATTGTGAAAATCGGTCAGTCTCACGCACAACTCTTCGCTTGCATTTCTCCTCATTCTTAGTGAATGGAAGTGGTGCCAGCATCCCAAAAATAGTGCTGCCACATTACTGGGCTATAGTGGGAAATCCCCAACAACTTTTAGTGGCTCTCCGAGTATTTTCACGGAGTCAGCACGTGATGGAAAAGTACCATACACAGGTGGCGGGCAGCTCCCGTCTGCCCCATTACGAAATCTAGCGCGCTGTCCTCAGCGCTCCTGTCTGCGCCCGTTATGAATACAAGAGGGTTAAACCACACAACACAGGACAGCCCTTACCGACATGTTACATGGCACCAGTTCGCAGAGTGCTAGATGATCACACAGAATGAAGATGGAGGCCATATGGCAGTCAAATAATACAAGATAGGACAGCACTTACTGGACTTGTCGCATGGCGCCAGTTTGCAGAGTGCCAGAGGACACAGAATGAAGATGAGGCCATATGGCAGTCAAATAATAACAAGATAGGACAGCACTTACTGGATTTGTCGCATGGCACCAGTTTGCAGAGTGCCAGAGGACACAGAATGAAGATGGAGGCCATATGGCAGTCAAATAATACAAGATAGGGCAGCACTTAACTGGACTCGTCGCATGGCACCAGTTTGCAGAGTGCCAGAGGACACAGAATGAAGATGGAGGCAATATGGCAGTCAAATAACACAACATAGGACAGTGCTTACAGGACTTGTTGCATGGCACCAGTTTGCAGAGTGCAAGAGAAGGACACAGAGAGGAGATGGAGGCCATATGACAATCAAATACCACAACACAGAGCAGCACTTACTGACTCATCGCATGGCACCAGTTTGCAGAGCGCCAGACGAGGACACAGAGAGAAGACAGAGCCACACAGCCCAGTGCCAGGGACTTGAGGCTGACGCCACGTGACGATCATGGACCAGCTGCCCTGCCTCGCCCCGCAGCAGGAAACATTTGCACACCACCCTCACATGTACAGCAGGGCAGCTCAATCCTTCTCCGTCAGCGACCCATGTCCAGATCTTCTCCTGTGTCCTTCGTGCCAGAGGGGGTGGCTTCCACCACCGAACATGGCAGCTTTCTGAAAGGCTGCGTCGTCCCTGCTCTGAGGCTGATACTGGGGGTTGCCGTTCATGTCGTGGGGCACGCCGGAGATGGGGGCTCAGGGAGGAAGAGGCTGTCTCTTGGGGCTGATGCTCTGATGCTGAGGAGGGTGTCCACGCTGCTGCTGTGGGACAGGTTGGACATCTCCGAGCGCTCCTCGTTCAGGTCACCAATCTCGACGTTTGAGTAGTTCACTGTCCCCTGTCACCATGACCGCAGTGTCCACCACTTCGCTGTCATCTATCTGTATGGTTGTCTGAATCTCCTGCACACACACACACATGAACTCTCATAACAAACTCACGAATACACATGATGCTGGCACTCACTGTACCCTGGTATAAATCCTGGCACATCACTCTCTCTCTAACACACACACACACACACACACACACACAGAGCAAAATAAGCTACCTTATCGCTGTCCTAATACACTCACCCCTGCATTAACCACCCACACACATAATACCCAAAACATATCGCTGTCTCAAAACAAAAGACACTTTCTCAACCACTTCACATTCACTGTGTGTGACCCATTGTTCTGCACTGGAACCAGCTGAAGGCTGGAGACACTTCACGCTTTTCTCCCTTCACCATGTCTCACGCCTGATGCTGTCTCCACCAGAAAAGCCTAACACAGATTAGGGAAGGGAACAAGGGAATAACACAATGCATGAACCTATGTTTGGCGTCATATGCTGTACCATGTCGGACCATAGCATTCCACGGCAGTTAGTCACTCTGCCAGGCCGAGATTTTTTGTGGCTAATGCAGTAATAAGACCATCACGTGACACCCACACTACTTCCGCCAGGGAAGAAGCCGTTGTAAACTTCCTGTTCCTCATTCAACCTCGGCCTCCTGCCTAACAAGGACAGGTTTTTTGCTCTGTCTCACCTATACTTCTGTCTTTGTAGAGATTGCTTGTGTGCTTGCCTCTTTACTTGTTCTGTTGTGGCTTACGTTAGACCATGGGTACCATTGCCGCGTGAGGCTTATGGACGGCGTTTTATTTCATTTTTTCACGCTCAATACGGCGTGACTGCTCACGATTTCTATTCACTCCATTGTTCTCCATTCGGCCCTTACTCACCGGTTCTCTAACGCGTCCTCCCTGATAGTAACGCGTCCCCCCCTCTCTCTTTATTCTCTTCCCATTTCAATTATTTCTACTACTTCTGATCGTCTTTCTTACGATCGCTCGTCTAGTTCGGTCGATCAGGTTTGTACACACATATACCATCAAACATGATGGCTGATGTGTTAAGGAAGAGGAAGAAGAAGAAGAGTTCGCCTTACAATGACGTTTAGGGGCTAACTTACCATGTCAGACTCTAATGCCCACCCTACCTTCCCCGCTAGCGCTATGGTTCTCGGGGTTACCTTGCGCATAGGCCTCGTTGAATGAGGAACAGGAAGTTTACACCGGCTTCTTCCCTGGCGGAAGTAGTGTGGGTGTCACGTGATGGTCTTATTACTGCATTAGCCACAAAAAATCTTGGCCTGGCAGAGCTGACTAACTGCTGTGGAATGCTATGGTCTGACATGGTAAGTATACTAGCCAAACAGGGAGTATAATACAAACTCCCCATATTGACTGCATGGTGAATTGGGGGTGGAGGTGGAGTGCAGTAATGACCATCAAAATCATGAACCCTTTAACCCAATGCCTACCAGATCGACCGAGATCGACCGCGAGATTTCCTCTTTCTGAATACCGGATCGACCGAGATCGACCGCTGAATACTCGGTCAACGACTTTTGCTTTCACCATCGCATATCCCAGAATGCAATTGCGAGAGAAGAGTCTTCCGGTACTTCCGTTTCTGGACGCCATTTTGGTTTTTGTTGCATGAGTTTTGGTGGAGTAGTTTCGCTGCTGTGAATTTTCAAAGTTCGGCTTTTTTTCGCGAAGATTTCTGGGAAAATGGCGGATCAAGTAACTATGCAACTTGCAGAATTCATTTTCTGAAGTGATATTGATGAAGAGAGCGTATTTGTGGGCTACACTCTTGAAGGAGATTTGAAGCAAGACGATTCGGACGTCAATCTTGACCTAGTTATGAATAAAGATCGACTGCTGACTGATTTGAGGCCGGAATCAATAATGATTCAGGCGATGATAATGACGATGTCGAATAGCCCATTGCTGCTGGGCCCAGACCCCCCAAAAAAGAAAATTCGAAAAACAAAACTTGCTAGAGATTCTTTAATTCTTGACTGGAGTGGTTGGCTACAAGAAGTGAAGCCCCCCAAAAGTTTCCCTTGTTTTGATAGCCAGGAAACCGGGTCAGTCAGTGGTGTGTCCCACGATTTGCCTGTAGGAGCATCACCTTTAGCTTTTTGATTTCATCAGAATTTTGGCAGACTTTTAACGAGAAACAAATTTATTTGCTGCACAAAAGCAAGCAGAAAAGGATGAACATAAACTCTGGCCTGAAATAAAAACTGCCTGTTTATCAAAAAGCAAAGAGGAGCCGGACAAGAGGTACATCATCACCACAGTGTGTGTGTTGTGGGGGGGGGGGGGGGGGTTGCTCAGTGCACTTGTGCAAAAGCACATTTTTGTTGAATTCCATCACAATCTAAAGCCCAGTATTCAGTAATCTGTTCTTGTTATTTTTTCCCCTCAGTAGTTAGAAGACAAATCTTCTTGTATGTGATGCCTTCAGTTTAACAAAATTGTTGAAGTTTGGGTTGTTTTTTGCTTCACAATAAAAGTTGATTATTTAGTGCGCATACCATACAGAATGACTTTATTTTGTTCTTGAAGGTTTCAGTACTTTGTTTAGACTTGGAAAATCACTCTGTGCTCCTAATCCATGATGTTCTGTGGGTACAGTGAATTTAGGGAAAATTGTTTTAGCACTGAGAATACCGAAGTACAGTTAGTCTGTTCATATTGTTTTTTTTTCCTCGTGTACCAGTTCACTATATGTGGGGGGAAATGGCTGTTTTGGATGGATGATGTCTTTGAATTTTTTTCATTATTTTTACAGAATAGATAAGTTAAAAACAAATTTTCTATTGAGGTTTCTTTATGGCAAGTGTGTATGTGTTGCGGAGTTACCTCTCTTGGCATGGTATTCTCATAGTCATATAGCACAAAGTCATGCGGTAGGCAGAGGGTTAAAGGTTTAAGAACCACCCCAAATTTGGAAGACCCATAAAACAATATTAATCCCTTCAGCATGGACACATTTGGAATCTCAATTTAGCCTCTGCCTGAAGATTTGTCCAGGCTATGGACATCACATCAAACACGGACTTATCCACCAGCAAACCAACCAAGAAAAACAAGTGTCAGTTCTTCTGACGTCAGTGATATATTCTAGTCATAGTATGAGATGGCTACATGCAAACCTGAGAGAACTGTTGACCTTTGTGGAAGTTTGACTGTGACAGCCATGAACAAAATCCTCCATCAGTACACTGTCATCCGGCAGACAAGCCAGAAACTATTTCTAGAAAGATGAAATTCCAGCTTTCGACATAATCTTGTTCATCAATGCTTCAATTGAGTCAAATGTGTTGAACTGTACATGGTGTGTGGACACACTGACCTCTCCGCTCTTGGCTGCCAGGCTGTCATCCAGGGCAGCGGCAGAGTCAAGGTCAGAGGTCAAAGCGGAGGTGTCGGAAGAGGTTGTACGACTGCCCACATCCGAGCTGTCCAGATCCTCATCCAGACCAGTGTCGTCCGACACGCTGGGCAGATCACTGGTGCCTGCACACATTCCCCCAGTGAGATCATCTTGAGCTGTCCTTCATACACACACACACACACAACACACATATACATGCATACATATATATATATATATATATATATATATATATACAGATAGACAGACACATTGATAGATATATTTACATATACATACATATCTACCTATCTTCGTTTTGAAGGGGGAGGATGGACCTTGGGAAGAAAGAAGGAATACGAGTGCATCTCATCTTGTCTGCTGTCTCTGTAGTACTACTTCCTCCGTGTTCATACCAGACCACTCATGGCTGATAATGAACCCTCCCCATCCAACAGCAGTGCCCACAAACTGGCAGATGCTGAAGACTTT
>JAFLJL010017380.1:0-28781 GCA_018398815.1 Conus ventricosus | reverse complement strand
AGAATACGCAAATTAGACGACCAATTGTAGAATCTTGCGCACAATGGATGAGTCAAGACTCGGAAATTTTACATTGTCCGAAGATTCTCCTTTAAATGTGGAGCAACAGAAGCTATTGACGATCATATTAAATATCATGCTGAAAATAACCTACCTCAGCATAAGAAAAACCGGCACTGAAAAATCAATGCCAAAAAAAAAACCAAAAAGCAGCCTGGCTTTTCTAGAATCTTCTGAAAAAGGACAAAACTATCATGACAATAACCGAGCTGGATACTTTCTTAGGGGAAAACTTGTACAAGATGATGAGACTGATGTATCAGAGGATGATGTCGGGAAATTTAATAGATGTAAAAGCGGCAAATGAAACAAACTGCGGCGTTTACTGAAACACGACAAAAACGCAGAAGAGCACACAAAACAAAGTGTGAAGTAACGACGATTTAATGCACGACACAAAACAGGACAAGAAATTTCGGCAAAATGCTTCCTCAGCGACAAAAAAATACAGACATAACATGCACAATACTCCCCTTGTGAAGCCAAAGTGGTGAATGAAGTAGACAGAGGGACAGTGGAAGAGAGGGTGAGTAGAGTTCGAAGAATAGGGCACGAGGAAAGAGGTAGAGTAAAGTGAGGAGGAGGAAAAGGAGAGAGGGAGAGAGAGAGAGAGAGAGAGAGAAGAGAGAGAGAGAGAGAGAGAGAGAGAGAGAGAGGGGGAGGGGAGAAGAGAGGGAGAGACAGAGAGAGAATGGAAGTAGAGGAAGAGTGGAGAATAAGAGAGAGAAGAGAGGGGAAGGAGAGTGAGTGGGAGGGGAGGGTGTGTGATGGTATGTAGTGGGTGTGTTGCATATGAATGAAATGAACAAGAGAAAGCACAAGATGTAAAAGCGTTCATGACATGATTCCTTTGTGAAGAAAAGCTGGAAGGTTGTGAAATTTAATCAACGAAAACCATGCACCATCACTGATTTTGGGCTATCAGCTTGGAAAAGCAAAAAAGTGTTTCAAAAATCAAAAACAAAGAAGCAGTCGTGGACATCTTTTGTTAAAGAAAAATGTCTCATTCATGATTCATATGCAAGAAGGATTGATTCTGGTGTCAAAAAAGCCTTTTACCACTTTCCCAAGTTTCATAAAAATGGAATGAGTTTTGATGATTTACTGAACAAACGCCATAAAATTCTAACCTACATGTCTGAGAATGAAGAATTCAGAAAGTTCTGGCAATCTGAAGTCCGATTGCTTCATCAAGCTTTTGGCGGAACTGGTAAAACCGTTCGGATCCGAACGGTATCTAAAAATAGTTCTTACTTCACCTGCTTCAACGTCCTGCTTTGCTGTTTTGCTTCATCAAGCTTTGGCGGACTGGTAAAACCGATCGGATCCGAACGGTATCTAAAAATAGTTCTTACTTCACCTGCTTCAACGTCCTGCTTCGCGTTTTGCTTCACCTGCTTTAAAGGCTGTCTCAGACGGCCGCCGATAGAACTTTGAAGAGATCTTGTGATTATTGATTCAGGACTCTGATAGCGCTTTTGGCGGCTGTCTTGAATTTACGTCGCTCAAGTGTAAACCACAAAAGCCCCCCACAAGCACCGCCCCCCGTCTATTGTGTGTGTGAATGATTCTCGTGTGTGTGTGTGTCTGTCTGTCTGTCTGTCTGTCTGTGTGTGTGTGTTTGAGAAAGAGAGAGAGAGAGAGAGGTGGAAACAGACAGACAGACAGACAGACAGACAGAGAGGGAGGGAGAGAGATGTGGGAGTGAATGAGAGAGAGGGAGAGAGAAACTGATTAATTAATTTTTTAATTTATGATTTTATTTGGGTTTAAAAAATGAAGCCCGAAGACATTAAAAGCTTACTGATATGCTTTACGAGTTGGATTGGAAGGCTGAGAGAGAAGAGTTAAAAAACAAGTTTGAAGAATCAATTACTAATCTTTTTAATCACATAAAGATTCGAGAAAGCGTGAAGCAGGCCATCAGTGAAATACCAGATTCTTATCCCCAACCAGCTAAAAAGTTGTTTGCTACTTTAATTGATTATATGGCTTCTGATCTTATGGATGTTAATCTAACTTTTTTCTACCAGCTCTGAAGGAATATTTATTTACTTTAATGAAGATTAGGTTTTTGCGAATTAGAAAAGACTATGAATAATAAGCTGAATTTACAATTATTTTTATTTATTTTAGATTTAAAAATGGCTTTTGAACTCAGTGAATCTGATTTAAAGAATTGTAATGAACTATTTGATGAAACAATGAAATTATTAACATTGATTTTAGTGAATTTGGGTTTGAGAATGAATAGCCCAATATAATAAAAGATAATAGTGAACTATTAACGAAGCAATCAAAGTGATAAACATTGACTGTAGTGATTCAGAAAAAGCTAAAATATTAGCAGGAGTTATTGAAAGGGTTTAAAACGTGTCTTAAAATGTTGTGACACTTGGGTGAAGAATAAAAAAAGCGTGTTTTACTTACTTTTATTTCCCTTTATTTTTTTAATCTACGTAAATATTGTGGCTTTAAAAATGACGACCCCAAGAAAATTTCGAGGACAGAAAACTAATAACAAGGAGAAAAATCTGATATTGAAAAAAAACAATTAAGCAATACGTTTAGTGAAGTAGACATAACATCATTAACCCCACAAGTGTTTCATGAAAAGCGTAGCCACATGCCACTCTAAAATCCCAGAGTCTCTTCAGATGGAGCCGCCAGTAAAAGTGCTGTTGACCGTTCTGATTGATTATATAACACCTGATGATAGTAACAGGGAAAGCTGAGTTTCAACTAAACAGAAAAAAGTAATCAGCTATCACGACTTTAACTCTAACTGGGCTGATTACATGCTTACACAGTTTAACCATGCAAGTGAGGAGGCAAAGTTAAGGGGTTCTGGGTGGTCTGAAGGTACAGTACTTGAAATCAAATTAAGACAAACAAAGTTCTATCCTATAGTTTGGCAATTCTTACCTTCCTCTCCCAAAGAGTTAGAGTAAAACGAGCAGTCTTAAACATACATAATTCTGACAACATGTGTTTTATGTGGTGTGTTTTAGCGCATTTACATCCTTTTAAAAAAATCATGCAAAAGAGTTTTCAATTATGAACAATATAGCAAGAGCTGAACTTTAATAACATAACCTTCCCAGTAAGCATAGAAAGTATAACTCAGTTTTGAAGAGCAAAACAAACCAATCACTGAAAACGTATACACATGGTCTGTAGAGGCTAATATGTGCCTCTAAGGGTTTCTCCCAACGCCCCTAACTTTAGGCGAATTACTTGCAAACTGTAGACTTAGTACTGTTTGCAGATAGCACCAAAGAGCCATTATGTATTTGATCAGAACCAAAAGCAACTTATGGGCTTTACATCAAGAATCGTGCTAAAAAAGAGATTTGTAGAAAGTGTTTGGTTAGATCCCAACTATAGAAGCAGCTGCCGAACATAGAACTCATTGTAAAAATATTGTAGACTGTGAAACCAAACTCCTTACACCTAAGCCTGGCTCTAAAGTTAGTTTTAAGAATATACACAAAATGCAGATGAGCCCATACGTGGTTTATGCTGACTTTGAATCGCTCTTACCGCATACTAGGCCCGCAACGCAAGAACAAAAAACAACCTTTTAACCCACCATCGATCTGTTCTTATGCGTTTATTGTTGTTAGGTCAGACGGTCAACACACGACACCCAGATTTACAGAGGCCCCCAAAGGGAGCTAGCAGATTTTTAGAGCAGATGAAACAACTTCGCAATCAATTATCCAACCAACTAAATCTTTCAGACATTGTTATGACTCCTGAAGACCAAGAATGTTATGACTCATCTACGCACTGTTGGATATGTAACAAAGAATTATTAGGCAAGCAGTAAGAGACCACGATCACATACTGGAAAGTTCAGAGGGGCCGCGCACAACAATTGCAATCTTCAGCTTAAGGTTGACCCTAAGACATGGAAACTGCCTATCTTTTTTCATAACTTACGAGGCTACGATTCTCATTTCATCATGCAAAACAGTGACTTCTGAATATAAGAGGGTTACTTGCATTGCACAGTCTTTAGAAAAGTACCATGACTTTTACTCTTGACTCTTTATCCTTTTTAGACTCAGCCCAACATCTGAAAGGCTAGTTTGGATAAATTAGCAGGGTCTCTACAAGACTTTCCAATAACTAAACAATACTTGATCCATCTTTAGTGCGTAAAGGAGTTTATCCCTTTTGAATACATGAACTCTGGGATAGGTTTTACGAAGACTCACTTCCTCCGAAAAGGGGCTTTTTTTTCTAGTCTTAGAGGCAAAAACAAACTGACTCTGAAAATGAATACGCCCAGAAAGCCTGGACAGAATTACACTGTGAAACGATGGGATTATCACGATCAATATTTATGGGCTGACGTGTGTTTATTGGCAGACGCTTTCAAAATTACAGATCTACATCATGAAACATTACAATTTTAACCCTCATTACATCCCTCCCCCGGGGTTATCTTGGGGATGTTTTCTTAAAGTCAACAAACTTTCAGACGATTTTAATTTTTCTGATCTCCCCACCCAGATATTGAAGAGGGGCTGAGGGAGGTATTTAACAGGGCCCCCTCACATCCTTACTGCAAAGCCAACACAAGTATTTAGACGATTAATCCCAAAAAACCCCAAAATCTAAGTATTTAACGCTAAAATTTGTATGGTGGCCATGAGTAAAACCGCCCCCACTGAGAAACTTTAAAATATACAAGGGCCTCAGATGTCAATACTTGTTAGGTATTTGTCACGCTTACGCCTATAACCACGGCTAATTTTGGGAAAGATTTAGAATATCCTAAAAAATTTACACATCTCCACAACGTTTACCCCCTACCAAAAAAATTTTAAAATACCCCAAAACCGCCTAAATTTTCCCCAATCTTAGGCAAAAAAACTAAAAATGTTGCCATTCAGACCCTACAGTTTTCTTAAGACAGGGTTTAAAAGCTGACAGCTGTTCTAAATCTTTGTTTTTGCCCAAAGAACCCTTTATGAGGCCATACACAAGAAAATACTGACTTAAACCCAAGCCACTGTGCTTCAGAAAAAGACTTTTTTAAACTGTAACAACATTTTTTTTTGGAAAAACCCAGGAAACGTACACAACGAAAGATTTTAAAATTTATTTACAAAAGAAAAACCAAGAAAATTAATTTTGCCTCTAAACCTAACTATCAAGACTTTAGAAGTTTTAACGACAACCGGTTGGGCATTTGTGAAAAAAAGGTTTTAATTTGACAAAACCGGGTGTTTATTGGTTTAAAACCGTTTAAGTTTCAAAGTTTTGATGTTAGAATTTCTGTACGACTACTTTAAACCATTTTACCCGAAGCAAGATTCTTTCACAACACGATATTTTTTTTCAGACGCCCCCCACAAAGATTTCATAAGTTTAGAAACAAAGTACAAAAGCTAGGGGGGTGGTACACAACAGCGACTACCCAAAAGACATCCTTTACATTCAACTTAAAAAAAAAAGTTTTGGGAAAGATAAGGTGAACTTAAGGGACATTTTTATAAAAGAAATGGGGTTTGGGGTAAAAGATTATAGCGTTCCACCAGACTTCGTAATGAAAAAGCTAAATTAAAAAAATTTTTTTTCAAAAAAAAAATATAACTCACGAAATACAAGCAAGTTTCTTTTTGAAAAACAAATATTTCATCACACAAATGTTAATCTGCGCTCTCTCTTCATCAAAAACAAAAAACTGCTTTAAACAAAAACACTACCTCCAACAAAAACAAGAAATTTACGTCAATCCTATTTTCATAGCGAGGCTTTGGGGAAACTTTAAAAGATTAACTTACTGACTGGCTTGTACTTAACTTAAGAACCTAACTTGTACTTTTTTTAAAGAACCTAACATACTTAAAAACTAGAACTTTTTTTTTTTGCACTTAACTTTAATTATTTGCATTTAACTTAAAAAGTACTTTCAAAACAATTTAACTTGTATTTATTAAGTTTTTAAACTTGTACTTTATCAGTTCTTTAAAAACTTTTCCAAAAAAATGGATCACTGCAGGGGGTCTTTTTTTTTTTGCAGAAGCGTTCTTCTTTTTTACGTGGGGTTTGCAGCTTGTTGTTAGGTATGGTTTGGGCATTTGTATGCTAAAAAACCACCCCCACAACACAGCAGAAATACTAATAATACATCTTTCGTTTTTTTGTGACTGTTTTGTTTTTAATTGGTTGTTTTTGGGCGGGGGCGATTTTGTATTATTATCTAAAAAATTTTGTTTTGCTGTTGGTTTGTTTCCCTCTCATTTGTTTCCATTAAACCATTTACGCCCCCCCAACCTCCAGGATTTTAAGCTTAGTAACATACTCACTTTGGGGTACATTCATTTTGTTCCGGGGACTGCCCCTTGGCCCCCTTCTTCCCCCTGATCCCATTTTTTTTTTTTGGCGATTAAATTTTAATAGATAAAAATTAATATGATAAAATAATTAACCCATGTGAAGGGGCATAACAAGCCCCAAAATCTGTAATACAGTCACATGCAAGATTTCTAGGACTTTTTTAAAACCGGATCTTGTGATAATCTATTTTAAAATTTTCTTCTAATCAACGGCGCCATCTTACTTTACAACTTAGCATATAGACTAATCATTGTCTGACCCACTCATCAACCCATTTTTGTCCAAAAATGCGCTTCGTCCTAGCGATTTTCTCAATGCTGAATAACATTTTTTGAATCTGTTCATACTTATTTTCAACACCTAAATACTTTTTTATTTTTCCCCACACCAGCCAAAAAATAATCTTTCTTAGGGCAGTGTCTAGGGAGTAGTCGCTTGCCCCTCACATTTTAAATTCGTCACAATCCTTTTTTAAAAAACAAAAAAAAAAAATAATAAATACTTTTAAAACCATGATTTAAAGCTGGTTAATTATGCAGTCCTATCGTTGGTGTTATATTTTTTATTCAACCCTTGCAAAATGCTTGTTTGGAATAAAACCCCCCAAACATGGAAAGATAAAATTCGCCAAAACTAGTTCAACTTTTTTTTTAGTTTTCCACAAAAGATATCTGTTTAAAAAACAAAGACACCTTTCGTATTAGATTATTAAAATTTATTTTTTTTAGTTAATAAAAAGATGATAAAAAAAAAAGATTACAAAAATTTTATCATTCGCTGTAATTAGGGGCCCTTTAATATAGGCTATATTGTGTTACAAAAAATTTTAAAATAAAACCGGCGACTTAGGAAGGTTAAAAATTTGAGTTTTTTAAGGGTTATAGTTGAAATTACTGCAGGGTTTGCGTCAAAACTTTCTTGTTACCCAGGTTTACCCCAGAAAATATTATTTTCTAGAAAATTTTAATCTAAAAATTTTATTTAAAAAAAAGTGGCAGGGGTAGTTATAGGGGGGAGAGCTATTGTTAAGGGCCCTTGGCCTTCCTGGAAGCTTTAAAAAGTTTTAGAAAATTGGGGTCCATAAAGAAAAGAACGTCATAACAAGCAATAAAATTTTAGCAAAGGGCAAGAGACGCTTAGAAAAAGACGAATTGCTCATTAGACTTTATTAATAAAAAGTTAAAAAAAGGGACATGAAAGAGCAACATTTACAGACTTGATGGGGCAATGAATGGATTACTTATGACAGGAAAGAAGTTTTCTAACACACCCACCTCCAAACTGCCCTGCTTTAGACCTCAAAAACAAAAATCAGAAATTTGGTTTATTGGGGTGCTTGGAGAAAACTATATTTTTGCACAAACAATCAAAAAAAAATTTAAAAAACATTAAAATACAGTCCTTCTTAGGGACAATACGAAGACAAAATCTATTTTTTCCCTAAAGGGTTTGAAAGGAAAAGACTGCAAAAAAACTAGTAAAAGCCCTAAAGTGTCTGAATCGATGCAAAAGACGGTTTTCAAAACCAATTTTGGCAAATATATCTCCCTCCCCAAAAAAATAATAACCCTAATTTGTTAACTCATTCCAAATGACACCCACCAAAGGACTTGTGTATCTTCCACATGATAAAAAAAAGAAGAAAAAATTTTAAGTTGCCGACGTTGTTGACATGGCTTCAAATAAAAAAGACGCTAAACCCTTTAAGGGATAAAACTCAACTCTTGGCTGTGGCTTTCAAACAAATAACTGAGAGCCCATTAAAGTATCCTGGGATTTTCAAGTTGAGATAAAAGATTTAAAGGCTCTGTAAACCAGCTTTTTTTTAAAACACATTTTACAGTTAAGGAGGGACCCCAGAAAACCTCGATCGCAGGCCCTAGTAAAAACTTTAAAAAAAACTAGCTAACGCCTGTTTACCTAAAATACACGAGAAATTATGGAAAACCGCAACACAAAGGGTTAGGATTGTCACATCTTACCGCCAAAAACAATGAAAAATTTAAAGCAACGGGTTTTAAACCGAAAACGCAATAAAAATTTAAAAAAAATAGCATTACGAAAGGCGGGGGACTCAAAAACTTTGCCTTTGGGGGCAAAAGAAAGATATTTGTATTGTATGCTCCTGAAGGGGCGGGGGTGATGTTAAATTTAAGCTACAACCTAAAGGAGCAGATGTAATGAAGTTAAAGAATCATGAAAAAATCCTCCCTTATTTTTAAGAGAAACCTCCTTCTAGGGGTGCTATGGCCTAAAAAGCCTCCCCCAAAGATTTTTTGTTCGGAAGAGCTCAATTGTCCCGCCAAACACAGTGCAGTGAGTTAAAAAAAAAAAAAATATTTAAATTTTTTGCTCTTTTTGGGGGGTTTAAAAACCGATCATGTTTTGTTTTTCAATGTTCTTTTTAATTGCATCAGGCTACCCCTGTCATAAGTAAAATTTTTCTCCACTCCTTTTTGTATTCAATTTTTTGTCGTCTTAACCTCAACCATCGCCAAAAGCTTATCAAATTCTTCTCGGTGATGTTTTCATCCGTAATTTTTTGCTTATTCCCCTTAATCTATACAAAGTTTTCTGATGCTAGGGCTACAATGGCGGTGTCTTTTTGAAATTTAGGGTTATTTTTTTTAAAACAGCATTTAAAAAACAAAGACAGGGCCCCAAAACCCCCAAACCCAAAGGGCCCCCTAATCAAAGAGGGGGGACCCCAACAGCGTAGCAAAAGGGCAACCTAGACCCGGGCGCTTTACGCTAGCTACGCTGAGGAGCCAGAATTACTAAGAAAGGGGATTTAAAAAATTTTTACATATTTTTTTTCTAGAACTCTATACTTATCCAATCGCTTCTATCTCCTTTTGAATTCATTATTTGCTTTAACCAAAACTGTTGACATGCTTTTTTAAAAAAGTTTTTATTTTTATTAATTAATTTTTGTACATATCTTCTTATTAACCCTTCTGGCAGCACTTCATAAGAAGTAAAACAAAATAAAAAATCAACTACTTATAAAAAAAGTCAAGTACTTTTAGTTTGTCTTTGTCAACCATCACAGAAACCCTTTGCAGATGATACATGGGTGTTTTTTTTTGTCTCCTTTTTAAATAATTGCAAACCGAGTTAAGAGGAGCATCCAAGTTTTCACCCTTTTATTGTATCCTCTATAAACGTATTTCTGCAAACGTACGCCCTCCCTCGAGTAATAAAAAACGAAAATCATCGTCATTTCCTATATATTTAGTTTTGGTTAAATTCTAACCCAAAAACGTGTCCCCCCCCCCCTTCACAAGGACTTTTTTCTCTGTACAAAATTTTCAAACCCCTGCCAAGTTTTTTTTAAATTTTTTTTTTTCTGTTTTTTCCGGAACCAGCTAACAAGTAGGGTCCTGTTTTTAAGGCTTTTCAAAAAATTGTTTTCCTTACAAATATACTTTGGGACTTCGAGTTCAAACTTTAAATCCAGCAATTTCGGGAAGCAACCCCCAAACATTTCTCTTTTATGAAGTTTGTATTCGTGTTTGCCAAAAATCGTTTGCCCTTAAATTTTTTATCTCTTCTAGGTAGGATCGTGTCGTTTTTGTCTTCAATTGCTTTGTTTGAAAACCCCATCATCTTGTATTAAAAATCCATAAACATTTCCTGGCACTCCTTTTAGATAAAACCGTTGTCTCTGGTCTTTAGCTCACTCGTGCTTGACTAGCCCGCCTTTAATTTTTTGGCCCCCGAGACATTTTTCTTTTTAAAAAAAAAAATTAAATTAAAATAAAAAAATTAAAAATCAATCCAAAATAAACAATCTACAACAAAAAAACGATTAACTGGGGGGTCAGCCGTAAGCAAGCTTAGGTGCTTTGACTTTTCTAACTGCTCTTTTATTTTTTTTTTAAATCGCTTTGTCCTTATATTAAAATTTTCCTTAAAACAATCTTTAAAACTATCTTTGTCCTTAGTGTAAAAAATACAACCGATTTTAAAAATGCAATCTAAAGTCTTTTAAAAACAGCATTGATTTTTGATTAAGAGCCACACAAAACAAGGCGTGGGGGCCACTAAAGGCTACTTTGACAAGCCTTTCTTTTTTTAAAAAATGTCTCTTTTAGCGAACACACAAAATAAAAAGCGTTTCATTCCCTCAAATATCTTAGAAGTTTTAAACAGTCCTCATTTTCGCTAGGGCAACTAGAAATATTCTCGTCTGTCC
Source organism: Conus ventricosus (assembly GCA_018398815.1). Classification (NCBI taxonomy): domain Eukaryota; kingdom Metazoa; phylum Mollusca; class Gastropoda; order Neogastropoda; family Conidae; genus Conus; species Conus ventricosus. The sequence continues at coordinate 18,169 of JAFLJL010017380.1, read as the reverse complement.
AAAAAAACTTTTCCTTTCTTTTTAAGCTTTTTTTCTTAATTTGGCAGAATAAACAAAGGCTCGTAAAAAAAAACCCTTTTATGTTTTTAACAAGTCAAGACGAAGACGTTTCCCCCACCCAGTAATCCTGCAGATAAAGAACATGCGGGCTTTACAGAAACTTTAAGCTTCCATCTGTTTTTATTTGAAATTTCTTTTACATTTTTAAAAACCCCTCTTTTAGCCTGTTTCTTCAATTTTAACGAGCATCACAAACCAAAAAATGTGCATTTTTATGGGGCCCTTTCCGTCTGTTTTTTGGAAATATTTATTTTTATACCATCTTTCCCATCCTTTTTCCCTTCCAAACAGTCTTTGTCAAATGTGATCAAAAAACCACCACACCCTATTTGGGTTTTTAATATCTTCCTTCGAGTCCTTTCATCATAAAGGCGAAGTTTTTTACTACACGATCAACTCAGATCCCTTTGCCTACCTCCACAAACAACTTTCTTATTTTACGAAGTGTTGGGGGGGGAAAAAGTCCCCCCAATACAACTGCCAGACTTACCATTTTTTGCCATCAAACCCTTCTCAAATTTTTTTATTTTAAAAAAACCTTCTGATTTTCTCGAAAAGGAGTCGTTCTTCAGTAAAAAAAAAAATCCTTTTAAAAAACTTTAGAGACTGATTTAGATGCATGTTCCAAAGAGTGTCCCTGTTCTTTTTTCTGTAATGGGGTGTAAACGTTTTCATAATAAAAAACCGTTTTAACTTTTTTAAAAGGGGGGAAAATTGTTTCTGGCCATCCAGGTATAACAACACAAACCAAAGAAATTCACTAAACCGCTATTTGCTTCAGGTTTTTCAACAGAAAGACAGAACCGCTAGGGTTAAAGTCGATGATAAGTAAATTTTTCTTTAGTGCGCCCTTTGGGAATAGGAAATGCTCTTTAAAAGCCAAAACTAGAGGGATGCAAAAACGTTGCCAAATGCTTCTCTAAGCCCCATCTTAACATCTTCTTGCATCCCCGCTTTAAAAACCTGTGCTTGAGACCGTTTTAGTCTTTTATTTTCCCGATAAACTTTCTCTTTTCTTTCTTTTTTTTGGCACCATAGATCAGAATAGAGGCAAAAAAATCTGCCCTCAGTACAAAACTTTTCCGCCCCCCATTTGATTGCCCAAGTTTAACAACCCTGCCCAAATTATAAAACAGTAGCAAAGGACCGGGGTAAAACTATTTGAAGAAGTTTTAAAACGGGGCCGGCATTTAACATCGTCACGCCAAGACCGGGAACTTAACTATTAAAGTTTGTCCAGGGTCAACTGTTGATGAGTATTTACACTAATTACAGTCCCTTTTTCACCTTTTACCCATGAGGGTTTCCCTTTTCCTTTTTGTATGGGCAGTCACAACCGTAGAGTTCATTTTTTATAAAACAAAAAAAATATAAAAAAAAATATGGGGGAAGATTAATGTGCCTGATCCCTTTTGAAAACAAGAAGAGAAACACAATTGGGGCCTTTAGAGATGAAGAAATTGAAGAGCGGGGGTAGGTCAAGAAGTAGGATTACTCAAAAAAACGATGCTAATTTAAATTAATCTTTTTAAAATCCTATGGGTCGGAGCAACAAAGCGCTTTGGGTTTCCAAATTTGAGAAGAAAAGAAAACATTTGAATTAAGAACCAAAAGGGGGGCCCGGGGTTTACAAAAAACCAGACTCAACCCAGTTTTTTAAAAAAAAGCACAATTCTTTGGAAAACCCCTGTTTCTCAAAAGGAAATTGAACTTTATTGGGGATTTAAGCCTGGGCTGTTAGTGTTTTTCAAACCATAGGCAAAGGTTGCCAACGCATCTGAATAGAAATGACCTCTTTTCAATTTAAGGGGCCCCAAAAACAGATGAAGCAAAAGCAGAAATGGAATTTTAGTGAGGAGACACAATTAAAAACAAATTTACAACCGAACCCCTGGGGAAAATTGAGGCTCTTAATGAAAACATAGGCTTTGGCCGAACTTGAGGGTATTAAAGGGTCCCTTTCAACGAGGGGGAACAGCGCTCAACAGGAAAACTGGCAAATAGAGAGGAAAAAGAAGAAGAAAAAAATAAACTGGCGAGCAGATGATAACAAATTTTGGGCGAGAAGAAAACTAAAATACAGCAGAAAAACAAAATTAATGCCAAAGGGCGGGCCCGGGTTTAAAATGTTGTCTCAACAACCGCAACCTCACAAACAAACAAATCAGGAAACTATAAACACAATATTAGAAAAAAAACGCTAGCTGAAAAATAAGGACTCTTTTTTGGAACAGGGGTTACAATAGTTAGTAATTAACCCGTTTGGGGTTTTCTACCTACAAATCTTTTTCTTTTAAAAGGTGGTCCCAACAGGGCCATAACGCCTCCAACCCTCACCTGAAAAGTTGGATTAAAACAATTGCCACAGCAAACCTATTTAAAGAAGTTAGCTGCCCAAAACGCTTGATCCTGCCTGCATAATTGGCAGGTTTTAATTTGGGTTTTTTTCTACTAAAGGGAAAGTTCTGGTTTTATGGGTGACCCTCGTGGATGCTAGCTGCGATTTAAATTTTTAGTGAAAAAAGATGGCTAATCCGTAAAAATTAAAAATACAACAAGGGCTGTTTTTTTCGCTAGGGCTGTCAGTGCAAAGGGAAATTTAAAAGGTGCGTGCTTTGGGCTGCTTTCTGGGGGTTGGGGGGCTTATAACTGGACGCTTTCTTCAGGGTTAATACTTCTTTAAAAGGGTGGAGCGGGCCTGTGTTAACTTTTATTGGTCCTAATTCTGGCCTCCAGAGAGGTTTCATTGTTAAATTCTGATCAGCCAAACTGATCTAAGGTCAGAAGGCAGCATGTAAAATCCAGGGCCCACAACAAAGCAACCTTTGACCTGCATTGCAAGAACGTCTTGATACCCTTTTTTTTTAGTTTTTGAGAAATTTTTGTTTTTTTTGGTTTTTTTAAAATTTTATTGTTTTTTTGAAAAAATGTTGTTGGGTTTTGTTTTTTTGTTTTTTTTTTTTTGTTTTAATTTTTTTTTTTGAAAAATTTTTTTTGGGTTGGGTTGGGGCTTTTTTTTTTTGCACCCCACAAAAAAAGGCCAAATAATGGGCATTTTTCTAAAATATGAAGAAATGTTTTTCTTTGGCATCAAAAGCCCTTGGGGTTGAAAAATTAAACCCCGACTTAGGGTCTTTGTTAAATGACCCAAAAAAACGGAAAAAAAGAATTTCAAAAGTTTTTAAAAAGGGTTTGCCAAAACCCCAAGCCTTTGGATAAAAACCTTTAAATAAATGAAAACGTCCAAGGCGGAAGAAGCAAAAGACTCATCACCCTTTTGGGTTTTGAAAAGAGTGGGACAATCTAATTAAACCTTTTGACCCCCTTTCAATTTTTGCTAACCTGATTTTTGGGGTTTTTAACCCCCAATTGTAAAAACCTTGGATTTAAATGTTAAAAATTGGTTTTTTTTAAAATTTTAAAAAAGCATCTATCCAAAAAGGGGTTTTTAAATCCCTTACATGGGGGGGTTTTGTTGTTTAAAAAAATTTTTTTTAAAATTTTGTGGGGACATGGGGCCAAAAAATGAAAAAGTTAAAAAAAACTGTCCATATAACAAAAATGGTTATCAATTTTTTTCAAAAAGAAACTTTCCCCAAGGGGCCGTAGTTGGGGCAAATAAATTACAAAATTTTTACTGAAGGAAAAACCTTTTTAAAAGGGCGAAAAAAAGCCCCCGTGTTTATAAACAAATTTATGGGGAAAATTTAATAAATTTTTAAGGGAAAAAACCCTTTTGACTTGGAAACCAAGATTTTTTCCAAAAAATTAAATTTGTTAAGGTCCCCCCAAAATTTTTTAAAACTCCACATTTTGGGGGGTTTTTCGTTTATTTAAATGGGGCCCAAATTTTTTTTTGTTTTTAAAAGGGTTAAAAAAGATGAAAATTTAAAACCAAGCCAAACCATGAGTTTTTTTTAAAAAACTTTAAAAGACCTTTGAAAAATTTAAAGGGTTGCCTTAAATTTTTGTTTTTAAAAGTAAAAAGTGGTTAACAAACTTTTAGGGCCCCTTTTTAAAAAACAGGGGTTATTTTAAATTTTTAGAAAGGAAAAAAAGTTTAACCATAAAGGAGGGAGGAAAAGGGGCCAAAAAAAGGTTCTTTTAAACCCCTATTTAAATTTTTTTAAAGGGAAGTACCCGGGCCGAAATTGGGGTGGACGGGCCCCCTTTTTTTTTTTACAGGGGGTTTTTTTAGGGTTGGGGGGTCCCATTACACTTTGGGAAAGGGAGAAAAATACTTTTTTCCAAAATAAAGAAAAAAATTTTGGCCCCTTTTTCCCCCCCCCCTGGTTTTTTTAAAAGGGGAAAGGTGCCCAAAGAAAATTTAACAAAAATGTATCCCCCCGTTTTCTTTACCTTTAATTTCATTTTTTAAAAAAAAAAACAGATAACTTTTAATTTTTGTAAACGTTTCCGTACCCATTAAAATGTTTTTAACGGTCACCCTTTTCCTTGACAGCTATTTTCCATTTGGTTGGGAAAAATAAAAAATAAGATTTTTTTTAGAATTTTTAAAAATTTTTATTTTTAAAATACAAACCCAAAGGGCCATTTAATTTTCTTTTTTAAATTCCCCCCCTTGAGTAAAACCCAAAATTGAAAAATGGTCCCGGGCTTTTTAAGCTTTTTAGATAAAAATTTTTGGTTCAACACCATGGGGGGGTTTTCAAAAAGGGAAACGTTCTGCCCTTCTCGAAAGGGGGTGGGGGGTTGGCCGGTGGATTTGGTCCCAAAACCCCCCCTTTGGGGGGGGTGAATGTGGGAAAAGGGTAAACTGCCCCAAAAAAAGGGAGGGCCCTAAGGTGACACCGGCAGCTCTGGTTTTCGCAGGGGCAAATGGCGACTGCTTTGGGGAGTTTTTTCCAGTGGCCCTTTCAACATGAAGTTGATGTATACTGGGAAAAACATTGGTCATAGTAAATGAGCTTCAAATACGAATGTGCTAGATAGAATTGAATCTTATATAGTCATATGGTCGAGAGCAAGCAGAAGCGCTTAGGGTTTCCAATTTTGAGATAGATAAAGATAATCATTTGAATTATAGAACCAGTAAAGGGGACCTTGTGCGGTTTACTAAAAAACCAGACTCAACCCAGTTTTTAAAAACAAGCACAATTCTTGGAAAACTCCCTGTTGCTGACAAAAGGAAATTGAACTTTATTGGAGATTTAAGCTCTGAGGCTGTTAGTCGTTTACAAACCATAGTGCAAAGGTTGCCAACGCGATCTGAAATAGAAATGACCTCTTTTCAGGATTTAGGCCCAAGAACAGATGAAGCAATAGCAGAAATTGAGACGAGTTTTAGTGAGGAGACACAATTAAAAACAATTGACAACTCTGAACCCACTGGTGAAATTGAGGCTCTTAGGAGTGAAAACTATAGGCTTAGGCGCGAACTTGAGGGTATTAAGGATGCTCTTACAACTGTAAGGGAGGAACTAGCGCTCAATCTAGGAAAACTTGGCAAGATAGAGAGAGAGATAGAAGAAGAAAAAAATAAACTGGCTGATGCAGATGATAACAATTTAGGGCGAGAAGAAAAGGCTAAAATACAGCAGAAAATACAAGATTTAATGCTACAAAGGGCGGCCAGGTTAGAAGTGTTGTCTACTAACAGAGCGCAGCTAGCCTCACAAACAAGCAGAATCAGAGAAACTATAAACACAATACTTTATGAAAATACTACGCTAGCTGAAAGAATAAGGACTCTGTTTAGGGAACAAGGGATTACAATAGTTAGTATATTAACGGCCGTTGGGTTTGCTATCTCTACACTCGTTTATGCTTTAACGGGTGGTGCGCCAACAGGGCCAGTAACGCCTCCAACGCCTCAGCCTGGTAAAAGTTGGATTAGAAAACAATTGCATCATCTAGCAAACCTATTAAAGAAGTTAGCTGCCAAAGCGCTTGATGCTCTGCCTGGCATAATTGGCAGTGTTGTTAGTTGGGTTTTGTCTACTATAGGCAAAGTTGCTGGTTATATGGCTGACCATCTGTCGTAGGAGTGCTAGCTGCTGGATTAATTTTTAGTGAAATAAAGTATGGCTAATCCAGTAAAAGTTAAAAATACAACAAGGGCTGTCTTTTCGCTAGTGTGACTGTCAGTGCAAGGTACATTAACAGGTGGCGTGCTTTCTGGACTGCTTTCTGGCTGTGGGGCGCTTATAACTGGATCGCTTTCTTCAGGGTTAGATACTTTCTTTAAAATGGATGGAGCGGGCCTTGTGTTTAAGCTTTGATTGTGTCCTAAGTTTGGTCGTCTCCAGCTATGAGGATTTCATTGTTATAATTCTGTATCATGCCAATCTGTAGTCTAAGGTCAGAAGGCAGCATGTATAATCCATGGCCTACAACAAAGTCACCTTTGACCTAGCATGTGCAAGAACGTCTTGATACCTTTGTATGCTGGCAGGCAAATCAACAGCAGAGTTAATAGCATCTTCTAAATTGGCTAGAAATTGTTTTCTGGCATCAAAGCCTGTAGATTGATCTACTATGCTAGACTTAGTCTGTGCTTGTGCTCCTAATAGACACCAAACGTATGTTCGTATGGAGTCATTAAGTCTTTGCACTCCCGGCATTGTTAGACCTTTACTTTCATCTAAGATAAATGCTGTCCAGGCTTTAGGATGTTTTTGTTCAATTGACATCAATCGAACTTGTTTGTCTGGTTGAAAAGAAGTGTGGCCAGGCCAGTAGTCATAATTATATTCTCTTTTTGCACCCCACAAATACAATGTGCCTAACCCATGATTGCGGTCTAACTTTTGTCTAAAATCAGTTGAAGGATTAATGTTAAATTCGTTGCAGATTCTTTCATATGCATTATTGTCCATTGGGCTGTTGAATGGATTAAACGCGCTGTCACTTGGGAGGGCTACTTGTTGTTCAGTTAGTATGCGTCTGTACTGGTAATAAACATGAAAGTTATATACTGACCTTACTAAAAGATTGGGGTGGTTTAAATGGTTTGCATATGAAACCCCACAGCCAGTAGTTGCGCAGTAAATGACAAAATTTAACTGATTCTGGTAAAACGTCATAGGGCGGGATGACCATGCTGATGGTACTCTATCACTCTTTATTGGAGGATTTGAATATTTAGTTAGTGGGTTTACAAGTCTGACTTGGAAGCCGTATGATCCATCTACTGCAATGGTTAAATTGCTGAAGTCCAAAGATTTGAGGTTATAAAACGCTCCTACATTGTAAGTGGCGCTTTCGTTGTATTTAAATGGTTCCATTTTTTTAATTGGTTTTTTAAATAGTTATAAAAAGGATGTACATCTATATAACCAAGCAAAACGAGCGTGTGTTCTTAACATACCCAATTGACAATAGACGCGGGAGTTTTAGGATTGCTCTTAAAGAAATTGGCTTTAAAGTTATGTGGGTTAACATATCTGAAGGGCTCAAAATAACTGGATTAATGTTAATGACGAACAAGGCAATCAAGTAAACCATATAACAATACCCGATGGTTACTACAACTTTTGTTCTTTAAAAGAAGTACTTAGCGAATTTGGCATACTGCTGAGAATTAACGAGGCAAACCTCAGAATTACTATACATTTTCCACTAGAAGAAAGAAGAGAGTACACTTTACCTAAAGGGCTAGCTAAAATCTTAGGCTTTCACAGTAGTGATAAATCTTATAGATTTAGTGCGAGAGAAGATGTTTATCAATTTGAGGTAATAAACCTTCTGATTTTCTTGTGAATCCAATTTTGTATGTTCATTTACAACAGTTAAAAACAGATACTAATTTGTTTAAACGGATACCCATCTACTGTTCTACGAGCACTGCCGTCGATTAAGGCGGGGTTTTGCGATTATCAGCTATATACATTTGGGGAGACAGTGAATTTAAAGAATTAATTGAGGGATCTATAAATTCATTAGATGTAAAAATAACTAACCAAGACGGAAAGCCAGTTGATTGTTCTAATTTATTAATAGTTTTGAGGTAGAAGAGCATATTAGAAAATTAGTAAGGACTCAGTCCCGCGGACGTTAATTTTTATGTTTCTGGAGAGAATGTAAATATGTGAGTTCACGATCACCCATGTTACTTTGCACGGAAACCCCTGTTTCAATGTACAGTTTGCGTCGATTTTTAGAGGTTTTGAGGTGTTAATTTTTTGTGAAAACAGGTGTTAATTTTGGTCAAAACTGATATGTGATGGATGTGATTTGTATGTGAAAAGGGGGGTTTTCGTGCAAAATAAGATGGGTGGTCTTGAACTCACATATTTACATTCTCTTCATGTGTGTCAATGTCACCGGCGACCGAGAAGTCTACCGGTGTTGTGGGACTGGCCTTCCCTTTTTTTGTGCTGGTTACAGGCATTTTTTTTACATGTGGCCGGCCGACTCCCTATCTAGGTTCAGCTAAGTTGCCATGAGCGTCGAGAAAGTACTTTTTACTATCAATAATCAAATGATCGAAAATCATTGCGCTCTTTTCCCCTCGGCTCTGGCTTTTTTCAGATAGGGAGAGAGGCTGTGCCGAAATGAGAAATCCTCTCCAACAAAAATGTTGATGCCCCTCAGTTTGGCTTTAGCTTTAAGGATTCTCACCTTATCTTTGTAAGAGGAGCAGCAAGCTATGATGGGAGAGTCGGGTTTAGCATTCAGTCTGTGAACACGTCAAACTCAACTTCCTGTACCACATTCAAACTGTCCGTAATCAGGTCACGCACTTTTCCTTCGCACTGCTCATTTGTCTCATTTTATGTCTGGGAATACCATAAAAGATAAGATTGTTGCGTTTGGACCGACATTCTAAATCATCAGTTTTTCTTTCTAACTGCTCTACCTTAGCTAAAAGTTCAGAGTTTTTGCTTGCCAGTTCCAAGTTTTCTTTTCTCAAATTTCCCACCTCCTCCCGCAGATCATCAAACCCAGTATACATGACAGCAAACTGATCCCGAAGGTCTTTTAAGCTGTTCTCAACTGCAGTAAACTTGCTGTCCAGCTTGTTCATGACATCTGCTATGGTGGGTTGCTGAGGAGAAAGCAGAGTCGTCTGTCCTGCATCCAGAGAAGCCCCGGCCCTGTCCGTGCTGGTCCTCCGTCCTGTCGTGGCACTCTGGCTGCCCAACCTCGACTGCCGACCGCCGGTGGGTCCAGGATTCCGCTCGACGTCCCCGCAGCGAAGTAGCAAACTGCCCCAGAACATCAGCGTGAGGAGCAAACCTAAGGTGACACCGGCAGCTCTGGTTCGCAGGGTCAGAATGGCGACTCGCTTTGCAGTTTTCTCAGTGGCCCTTTTCAACATGAAGTTGATGTATACTGGCAAAAACGAGCCACATGACGCCCTGAAGACAAGAGGGGCTGATGGCATGGTGTCTTCGGTACTTGCTGACAAAAGTACAGGGTCCAACTCAACGTCAGTCCCTCAGCGTTGGCAAAAACAATGCCACAGTTACTACTGCGACCCGCACGATGCAAGCCGCGGCTCACGCCCCCCGAGAGAGAGAGAAGAGAGAGAGAGAGAGAGAGAGAGAGGAGAGAGAGAGAGAGAGAGAGGAGAGAGACAGACAGACAGACAGACGGATGGATAGACAGACAGACAGAGGGCAGAGACAGAGAGAGGGAGGAACAGAGATAGAGACCGAGAGAAGAGAGATGGACAGAGACATGGTAGAAAGAATCAGAGCACCTCGCCAATCAACCCTCCGCCCCCACCCCCCCCCCCCCCACCACAACCTGAAGACCACCCTCACCACCCCAGTTCCCCCCCCCCCCCCAATTATAAGGGCTTCATCTGCTTTCTCCACCACCCCCACCCCTTCCCTTCTTCTACCATCTTCTCCCCGTACTCGCCCCCCCCCCCTCTCCCCACCACCACCACCATCCTCAATGCCTCACCCCCAAAGCCATTCTTATACATCCTGCACCGCCTTTTCCCTCTACCTTGACGTCTTTCTTATCAAGCACCCTCCGCCCCTCTACCCCTTTCCTAACAGCCTCATCTCCACCCCCATCAGCCCCCACCCCCTCCCTCTTCCGTCCCTCTCCCCAGCCACAGACCATCCCGGCAAAAGGGGGGCTGGAACCCTGGGGCGCAGAGCTGGCATTTGCCGGTATCGCTGTTACACGGGGCGTCCTTGTTGCACTGCCCACACTTCTTGCTGCAGTCCTCCCCGTAGGTTCGGTCCCTGCACCCTGTGGACACAGACCACACGTCGTTTACCCTGAAGGTAAGGTGCCCGCCATGTTGACACACACCACACGTCGCTTTACCCTGAAGGTAAGGTGCCCGCCATGTTGACACAACCACATGTGCTTTACCCTGAAGGTAAGGTGCCGCCATGTTGACTCATACCACACGTTCGCTTTACCCTGAAGGTAAGGTGCCCGCCATGTTGACACACACCAACGTCGCTTTACCCTGAAGGTAAGGTGCCCACCATGTTGACACACACCACACTCGCTTTACCCTGAAGGATAAGTCCTGCCATGTTAAACTCATTACAACGTCGCTTACCCTGAAGGTAAGGTGCCCGCCATGTTGACACATACCACACTCGCTTTACCCTGAGGTAGGTGCCCGCCATGTGAACATATGCCCTGTATGAAGGTAAGTGCTGTGACCTCCATGGACTTTCCCTGAAGAAGTGCGTGATGTGAAACCACAGGACTCTAGCCCTGAGGTAAGTGCGTGCAGTGACACCCAATCGCTTTACCCTGAAGTAAGTGCCGTATGTGAACACCAGCGACTTCCCTGAAGAAGGTGCCGTGATACTCCTAGAGACTGTTCCCTGTGGTAAGTGTGCGAGTTGAACCCAAGTCGCTTTGCCCTGAGAATGGTGCAGTGACATACCCATTGGCTTTGACCCTGAAGAAGATGGTGTGATAACCCATGTGCTTTGACCCTTTAAGTAAGTGTGATGTTGAACCTATGCACATTTGCCTTTCTGAAGAATGTGTGCAGTTGAACCACATGAACTTTGCCCTTTAAGTGAGGGGCGAGTGACACACCAGCGGACTTTGCACCGTGAAGTAGTGCTGTTGAAACCCAATGCTTACCTTTCCCCCTGTGCACAGAGTGTTCTGAGTGAGGCCCCATGGGACTTTGCCCTGTGAAGATGTGTGAGTGAACCCTAGGGACTTTGCCCTGTGAAGATGTGTGAAATGAACCCTATGGGACTTTGCCCTGTGAAGATGTGTGAGTGAACCCTATGGAACTTTGCCCTGTGAAGATGTGTGAGTGAACCCTAGGACTTTGCCCTGTGAAGATGTGTGAGTGAACCCTAGGACTTTGCCCTGTGAAGATGTGTGAGTGAACCCTATGGGACTTTGCCCTGTGAAGATGTGTGAGTGAACCCTATGGGACTTTGCCCTGTGAGATGTGTGAGTGAACCCTATGGACTTTGCCCTGTGAAGATGTGTGAGTGAACCCTATGAGACTTTGCCCTGTGAAGATGTGTGAGTGAACCCTATGGAACTTTGCCCTGTGAAGATGTGTGAGTGAACCCAGGGACTTTGCCTTGTGAAGATGTGTGAGTGAACTCCCCAGGGGACTTTGCCCTGTGAAGATGTGTGAGTGAACCCTAGGGGACTTTGCCCTGTGAAGATGTGTGAGTGAACCCTAGAGGACTTTGCCCTGTGAAGATGTGTGAGTGAACCCTAGGGGACTTTGAACTATAATCCAGAACGACTCTGCTTCCCCTGTGAAGACTATGACTTGGGCTTGTTGCAGCCAGCTGTGGGGACTGTGTCTGTTGGGACACTACTGACGGTGCCAGTGAGAACTGTGCTAAGAAGAAAAAAGAAATATTCAATGTATCAGTTTTTGAGAGCGACGGTTGAAGCTCCCTGTGTTCGTTGAATGCCCTTGCTAGTGGTGGTGTATATTGAATTTGAGCTAAATTATATTGATATGATACGTGATATGATTTACTATTGATATGATATATTGACATGTGTTTATGATTGATTGTTCAGGCAGCATAATAAGAAAAAAACTTGTGTGCTGCCTGGCTATCCATGTTCGAATTGTGTGTGTGTGTGTGTGTGTGTGTGTGTGTGTGTGTGTGTGTGTGTGTGTGTGTGTGTGTGTGTGTGTGTGTGTGTGTGTGTGTGTGTAGGTAAAAATCGTTACACGCATCCAAACTTTTGAAAGTGAGAATCAGACAGTCATACATACAGCACCACACCATCCGTAACTCAAAGATAATCCATCTATGTTAGACCATTTCGTTTCTTTAAATATTATCAATCTAGGTTATACCATTACGTTTTATTTCAAAATGGAGTGACTGATGGCGGCGAATGAAGCAAAACTTAGAAATAGAGTTTGTTTAGAGCTTACCGCCAATGACATTGACAAACAAAGCACATGACAAGACACGATGCATTTCAACCACTTGGGTCTTCTTCAGGTGGAAAAATAAATCACATTTAACATGTGGGACAGTACAAACAAAGAACGAAAAAAGAACGAAAAATGACTCATCCGTTGTTGTCCATGTGGTCGGGGGAATAGCCGGTAGGCGGAAATGACATGGGGGATTATGGGAGAGGAAACGGAGGGGGGGGGGGGGGGGGGGGGGGGGGGGGGGTTGCGTCAGGGGAGGTGTGTGTGTGTGTGATATGATAGGGTTGTGTGTCTAGTTTATTGGGATGGTGTGATATCTTTGTGATGGTTGTGGTAATGGTGGATTGATAATAATGGTAAGGGGAAAGAAGGGGGGGGGGGGGGGGGAACTGAGGAAAAAAAAAAAGGTTTGGGTGAATAAAATAGAACATGGGGTGTGGTGGAAAGTGAAAGATGAAGGAGGGTGGAAAAAAAAAAAGGTAAAGTGGGGGGGGGGGGGGGGGGATTTAAGGGGAAGGATAAAACAAAATTAAGATTAAATAGATGGAGGGTTGCTGTAACTACTGTATGAAGTGAGTGAAGGGGATGTGGTGGTGGTGTATGTATGTGTGTGTGTGTATGTGTGTGTGTTGGTAGGGGATATTGCCAACTGATGTGGAAGTGGTGGGTATGTGTGTTTGGTTATTGTTGGATATTGATGCCTTGGGGGTGAAGTGTGCCCAGTTTGGCAATGAGATGGGATTCTTGAGTTGTGCGTTCAAAGCTGTCACTCTGTGACTGCCAGAGTGCCATAACTTTGACATGGTCGATGTTGTGCTGGGTGTGGTTGAAGTGTAGGGCGACGGGTTTGGGTCGGTGGTAGCGGATATCAGCCAGGTGTTCAGAGATGCGTGTTTCAAGTGTGCGTGACGTTTCCCCTATGTAGATCTTGCCACACAGCTGGCAGTGGATGGCATATATAATGTTGCGGCTCTGACATGAGAATGTGCGTTTGACTGTGAAGGAGTCTTTGGGGCCTCTGCCCCCTCACCAAACCAGACACCATCTTACAGGGCCCCAAAGACTCCTTCACAGTCAAACGCACATTCTCATGTCAGAGCCGCAACATTATATATGCCATCCACTGCCAGCTGTGTGGCAAGATCTACATAGGGGAAACGTCACGCACACTTGAAACACGCATCTCTGAACACCTGGCTGATATCCGCCACCACCGACCCAAACCCGTCGCCCTACACTTCAACCACACCCAACACAACATCGACCATGTCAAAGTTATGGCACTCTGGCAGTCACAGAGTGACAGCTTTGAACGCACAACTCAAGAATCCCATCTCATTGCCAAACTGGGCACACTACACCCCTAAGGCATCAATATCCAACAATAACCAAACACACATACCCACCACTTCCACATCAGTTGGCAATATCCCTACCCACACACACACATACACACACACATACATATACCACCACCACATCTCCTTCACTCACTTCATACAGTAGTTACAGCAACCCTCCATCTATTTAATCTTAATTTTGTTTTATCCTTCCCCTTTAATCCCCCCCCCCCCCCCCACTTTACCTTTTTTTATAATTTTTTTTATCCACCCTCCTTCATCTTTCACTTTCCACCACACCCCATGTTCTATTTTATTCACCCAAACCTTTTTTTTTTCCTCAGTTCCCCCCCCCCCCCCCCATTTTCTTTCCCCTTACCATTATTATCAATCCACCATTACCACAACCATCACAAAGATATCACACCATCCCAATAAACTAGACACACAACCCTATCATATCACACACACACACACCTCCCCTGACGCAACCCCCCCCCCCCCCCCTCCGTTTCCTCTCCCATAATCCCCCATGTCATTTCCGCCTACCGGCTATTCCCCCGACCACATGGACAACAACGGAGGAGTCATTTTTCGTTCTTTTTTCGTTCTTTGTTTGTACTGTCCCACATGTTAAATGTGATTTATTTTTTCGCCTGAAGAAGACCCAAGTGGTTGAAATGCATCGTGTCTTGTCATGTGCTTTGTTTGTCAATGTCATTGGCGGTAAGCTCTAAACAAACTCTATTTCTAAGTTGTTGTTTTTTTTTTTGTTTTTTTTTCATTACGTTTTAGTTAAATATAATCCATCTTTGTCAGACCATTCCGTTTAGTTAAAGATAATCCATCTATGTTAGACTATTCTGTTTGAGTTATAGATAATCCATGTATGTTACACCATTCTGCTTTAGTTATAGATAATCAATGTATGTAAGACAAAGCCGTTTTAGTTAAAGATAATCCATCTCTGTCACACCTTTCTGTTTTAGTTAAAGTTAATCCATCTGTGTTAGTCCAATCCGTTTTAGTTAAAGATAATCCATTTATGTTACACCAGTCTGTTTTAGTGAAAGATAATCCATGTATGTTAGATCATTCTGTTTGGATAAAGATAAGTCATCCATGTTGGCCTAAACTGCTGTGGTTACAATAAATCTAGCCATCCTGGTCCTCTCTGCTATGGTTACAATAAATCTAGCCATCTTAGTCCTCTCTGCTATGGTTACAATAAATCTAGCCATCCTGGTCCTCTCTGCTATGGTTCCAATAAATCTAGCCATCATCGTCCTCTCTGCTATGGTTACAACAAATCTAGCCATCTCAGTCCTCTCTGCTATGGTTACAATAAATCTAGCCATCCTCGTCCTCTCTGCAATGGTTACAATAAATCTAGCCATCCTGGTCCTCTCTGCTATGGTTACAATAAATCTAGCCATCCTCGTCCTCTCTGCAATGGTTACAATAAATCTAGACATCTTAGTCCTCTCTGCTATGGTTACAATAAATCTAGCCATCCTGGTCCTCTCTGCAATGGTTACAATAAATATAGCCATCCTGGTCCTCTCTGCTATGGTTACAATAAATCTAGCCATCCTGGTCCTCTCTGCAATGGTTACAATAAATCTAGCCATCTCAGTCCTCTCTGCTATGGTTACAATAAATCTAGCCATCTTAGCGCTCTCTGCTATGGTTACAATCAATCTAGCCATCTCAGTCCTCTCTGCTATGGTTACAATAAATCTAGCCATCTTAGTCCTCTCTGCTATGGTTACAATAAATCTAGCCATCCTGGTCCTCTCTGCAATGGATACAATAAATCTAGCCATCTCAGTCCTCTCTGCTATGGTTACAATAAATCTAGCCATCCTGGTCCTCTCTGCTATGGTTACAATAAATCTAGCCATCCTTGTGCTCTCTGCTATGGTTACAATAAATCTAGCCATCCTGGTCCTCTCTGCTATGGTTACAATAAATCTAGCCATCCTGGTCCTCTCTGCTATGGTTACAATAAATCTAGCCATCCTGGTCCTTTCTGCTATGGTTACAATAAATCAAGCCATCTCAGTCCTCTCTGCTATGGTTACAATAAATCTAGCCATCCTGGTCCTCTCTGCTATGGTTACAATAAATCTAGCCATCTTAGTCCTCTCTGCTATGGTTACAATAAATCTAGCCATCTTAGTCCTCTCTGCTATGGTTACAATAAATCTAGCCATCCTGGTGCTCTCTGCTATGGTTACAATAAATCTAGCCATCCTGGTGCTCTCTGCTATGGTTACAATAAATCTAGCCATCCTGGTGCTCTCTCCTATGGTTACAATAAATCTAGCCATCTTCGTCCTCTCTGCTATGGTTACAATAAATCTAGCCATCTTAGTCCTCTCTGCTATGGTTACAATAAATCTAGCCATCTTAGTCCTCTCTGCTATGGTTACAATAAATCTAGCCATCCTGGTCCTCTCTGCTATGGTTACAATAAATCTAGCCATCCTGGTGCTGTCTGCTATGGTTACAATAAATCTAGCCATCTCAGTCCTCTCTGCTATGGTTACAATAAATCTAGCCATCCTGGTCCTCTCTGCTATGGTTACAATAAATCTAGCCATCCTGGTGCTCTCTGCTATGGTTAAAATACATCTAGCCATCCTGGTCCTCTCTGCTATGGTTACAATAAATCTAGCCATCCTGGTGCTCTCTGCTATGGTTACAATAAATCTAGCCATCCTGGTGCTCTCTGCTATGGTTACAATAAATCTAGCCATCCTGGTGCTCTCTCTATGGTTACAATAAATCTAGCCATCCTGGTGCTCTGTGCTATGGTTACAATAAATCTAGCCATCCTGGTCCTCTCTGCTATGGTTACAATAAATCTAGCCATCTCAGTCCTCTCTGCTAAGGTTGCAATAAATCTAGCCATCTTAGTCTCTCTGCTATGGTTACAATAAATCTAGCCATACTTGTCCTCTCTGCTATCGTTACAATAATCTAGCCATCTTGGTCCTCTCTGCTATGGTTACAATACATCTAGCCATCCTGGTCCTCTCTGCTATGGTTACAATACATCTAGCCATCCTGGTCCTCTCTGCTATGGTTGCAATAAATCTAGCCATCTTAGTCCTCTGCTGTGGTTACAATAAATCTAGCCACCCTGGTCCTCTCTGCTATGGTTACTATACATCTAGCCATCTGGTCCTCTCTGCTATGGTTACAATAAATCTAGCCATCTTAGTCCTCTCTGCTATGGTTACAATAAATCTAGCCATCCTGGTCCTCTCTGCTATGGTTACAATAAATCTAGCCATCCTAGTCCTCTCTGCTATGGTTACAATAAATCTAGCCATCTCAGTCCTCTCTGCTATGGTTACAATAAATCTAGCCATCTCAGTCCTCTCTGCTATGGTTACAATAAATCTAGCCATCCTGGTCCTCTCTGGTATTGTTACAATAAATCTAGCCATCTCAGTCCTCTCTCTATGGTTACAATAAATCTAGCCATCTTAGTTCTCTCTGCTATGGTTACAATAAATCTAGCCATCTTGGTCCTCTCTGCTATGGTTTCAATACATCTAGCCATCCGGGTCCTCTCTGCCACGGTTACAATACATCTAGCCATCCTGGTCCTCTCTGCTATGGTTACAATAAATCTAGTCATCTTAGTCCTCTCTGCTATGGTTACAATAAATCTAGCCATCTCAGTCCTTTCTGCTATGGTTACAAAAAATCTAGCCGTCTCAGTCCTCTCTGCTATGGTTGCAATAAATCTAGCCATTCTGGTCCTCTCTGCTATGGTTACAATAAATCTAGCCATCTCAGTCCTTTCTGCTATGGTTAGAATAAATCTAGCCATCTCAGTCCTCTCTGCTATGGTTACAATAAATCTAGCCATGCTCGTTTATCTGCTATGGTTACAATAAATCTAGCCATCTCAGTCCTCTCTGCTATGGTTACAATAAATCTAGCCATCATAGTCCTCTCTGCTATGGTTACAATAATCTAGCCATCCTGGTCCTCTCTGCTATGGTTACAATAAATCTAGCCATCTCAGTCCTCTCTGCTATGGTTACAATAAATCTAGCCATCTTAGTCCTTTCTGCTATGGTTACAATAAATCTAGTCATCCTGGTCCTCTCTGCTATGGTTACAATAAATCTAGCCTTCTTAGTCCTCTCTGCTATGGTTACAATAAATCTAGCCATCCTGGTCCTTTCTGCTATGGTTACAATAAATCTAGCCATCTCAGTCATCTCTGCTATGGTTACAATAAATCTAACCATCTCAGTCCTTTCTGCTATGGTTACAATAAATCTAGCCATCCTGGTCCTCTCTGCTATGGTTACAATAATTCTAGCCATTTTAGTCCTTTCTGCTATGGTTACAATAAATCTAGCCATCTCAGTCCTCTCTGCTATGGCTACAATAAATCTAATCATCCTGGTCCTCT
>JAFLJL010017379.1:14531-32967 GCA_018398815.1 Conus ventricosus | reverse complement strand
TGGTTTATTTTTGGGGTGGATGTGTGGTGTGTTTTATATTGGTGGTGGTGGTGTGTGGTGGGGTGGGGTGTGTGTGTGTGTGTGTGTGTGTGTGTGTGGTTTTGTGTGTGTGTGTGTATGTCTGGGGTGGTGAGGGGTGGGTGAAGGGTGGTAGGATGTGTGCGTGCATACGTTAATATTTATATATATGTACAGACTGACTCAAGATGGGTAAATGAATTGACAAGGAATGACTGAGCATAGTGGAAAGAGTGGAATATTCTTAATGATATACATAGTTATCATCAGTTTATGTTATGTGAATTTTGATTTGTTTATGTTATGTGAATTTTGATGATGGCACCACAAACAAATTTTCCTTGTATTCTATGGGGACAAATAAAATATCGTGTATCGTGTATATTTACTTACTTTTTCATTCTTTATCTATTTATTCATTTGCTCCGAAGATTAAGTAGGTTTACCAATGGGGAAAAAAAGGCTGAATCGCGGACAAGGCTGCTGAAGCGTTCTCTTTCGTTTTGATGTTGAGCAAAGTTTTTTCTTTGTCTGAGACATGCACATGCAAACGTAAGTGCGGCAGCCCAAGCTGACACCCATCTGAAGCGAAACCAAGGTTACCGCCCCTAATAGATATGATTTTACATATGATTTTAAAGCAGCATAAACTGGGAAGAGATTTAGACAAGAAGAATTTATAAGGAGAAAGAATTCCGACTCTACGAAGGGGAAAAATAGTGGGGGTGTGGGATCGGGGGGGGGGGGGGGGGGGGGGGGGGGGGGGAGGAGGTGGCACCGAAAAATGAAAATAAAACATCAGTTCATCAAATGTTTCAGTGGACATACGTAGGAACAGGAAAAAAAACCCACAATAACACACCACGCACGCACACACACACACACACACACACACACACACACACACACACACACACACACCCAGTAAGATCGTAAATCGAGGAGCGGAGAGGTGCTGCTGATGGTTAACAAATAATTATATGATATACACATAACATTACATGAGATACGCACTTTGCCGAGTAGTGTGAACTCTCTCTCTCTCTCTCTCTCTCTCTCTCTCTCTCTCTCTCTCTCTCTCTCTCTCGATTGGTGCCAACTTCCCACGGCATTTAGCTTGTCTGTCTTCAACATCGAAGTGTACGCGGTTGGTAGCGAAAGAAATGGATAACAGCCTACGTGCAGTTGTTATCAGGTCATTGACCTGTACGAGGAAGTTTGTTGACGGACATAACCGCCACGTAGGCCTATTCATCTAGATCACTTCGATTACTGAAGAGACACGTGGGATGCAATAGATGACAATACATTTTAAACCGAACAATTGCACTACTTCCCCTTAAACTTAGATCCGATCCCTTTTTTTGTATGGGCCTATTAAAACCACGACTTATATTATTTCAGACATCATTATTGTTCATTATGGTGTTCTGTGACAGCCCACCCCCGTCCCTCCCTTTTTCTTCTTAACCTCTACCCCCGTTCGTTACAATACCTTCCCCCTTCGCTAATTTTCTCGTACTGCATTCAGCATTTTTGGAAACGGCATTTTTCGCGATGAAATCTTTGTTTAGTCTTTTTTTTTTTTTTTTTTTTTTTTTTTTTTGGCGATGAACAAAAGGGTAAGAGAGACAACCGGCACCGCAGTCACTGGTCAGCAAACATTCCAGAGTTTTTCCCCTTCCTTCATGCATGGCTCGGTCAACGTGTCGGGGTGGGAAAAGACCCTAGAAAGCTTGGGGATGGGAACAACTTGTCTCAAAGAAAAAAAAACAACGTTCCCCGCAGTCACTGGTTAGCAAACATTTAAGAGTTTCCCCCTTCCTTCACCCGTGGCTCGGTAAACGTGCCGGGGAAGAAGAAGAAGAAGAAGAAGAAGAAGAAGAAAAGAAAAAAAGCTTGCGTATGGGAACAACTTGTCACTAAGAGAAAACGTTGTGAGCTCAGAGCATTTTCGAATCTTGCCCCAGTAACATGGAATGCCCTGCCTGTCTATCTCAGGCAGTATGGCACCCCGTGAACCTTTTCAGCTTCGTGTTGAAAGTCACTGTTCACTTGCAAACCCACTTGTTCACCGTGAACCGTGACGATTTGTGCAGTGACACTGACCTGGACTGACCTCTCGTCCTTTGCCTTTGCTGACTCTTCGGCTTTTAGACTGTCCCTGGGATTTCTTCCTAATTCTTGTACTTGTTTTCTTCTTCTTCTCTTCTCCTTCTTCTTCTTCTTTTTTTTCTTCTTCTTTCATTCTTTCTTTCTTTCTTTCTTTTTTCTGTCCCCCTCCCTCCTCCCCTCCGCCTCCTCCTCCTCTTCTTCCTTCCTTTCTTTTTTTTTTTCTGTCCCCCTCCTCCTCCTCTTCTTCTTCTTCTTTCTTTTTTTCTGTCCTCCTCCTCCTGCTCCATCATCATCATCATCATCATCATGATCATCATGATCATCATCTTCTTCTTCTTCTTCTTCTTCTTTTTCTTCTCCACGCGACGAGTCTGCATCTAACAGAACGTTAAATTTACCATTCAAAAGATGTCGGGGGGGAAAAAAATCCAGAATGTTAGAGAGGTGTGCAGTATCAACAAGTTGGCGCTCTGTTTTTGCAAGTTGTTGAAAACAGACATGGAGATGTGCGGTGTGTGTGTGTGTGTGTGTGTGTGCGTGCGTGCGTGCGTGCGTGCGTGTGTGTGATAAGAACGAAACTTTATTGAAAAAATAGTCCTGTTTGTTGAACCAGGCAAGAGTAGGCTATAGCGCTCGTAAATGAAAGTTAAGGATCTGGATCTGAATCGCCCGTTGCAGGAGCCTAGGATGATATTGAGGCAACGAAGAACACCGCGAAAGCACAGCACAACAACAAGAACAACAACCACAACAACAACAACAGCAATGTAAGAAGAAGAAGAAGAAAAAGAGCAGTAACCTCACTCGCCATATTCGCACACAGTATTCTCCCTTCATATGTACAGGGACTCGGGTCACTCTCCTGAAAACTGGGTAGGCCCAAAGGTCTGCTTTATTTCATTTTGTGACATGCTGAGGTGTACAAGACAGTCAACGAACAAATGATTAAATTCCATCTTCAGCGTGTCTGCCAAATGCTGACCCCTGATTCTACTCACATGATCTATCCCTATAAAACCTTACGAAGCAAACAACAATACAACAAACCCCCTTTCGTTTTTTATTGTAAAGGGCCCCCCCTGAACAAGCCTTTCGCTCATCCGTCTTCCAGCGGGAGTTCAGCGGGCTGCCACAAAAAACCCCAATGCGCCAGGCCCCTTGTTAAGGAGTGAGTTTTTAAAGACTGGCGAAATTAGATTTTTTTTGCCATTTTCTCTTTGTGTTAAAGTTGATTCTCCTTGTTTTATTTCCTATGGCCTAAAGGGTACAAGCAAGGTGGTTCCAAAGCAGCAGATTGAAATAAAAAGAAGGGCTTTTGAGGGCTCCCAAACTGGTGAAAGATAGAGCATGGGTAATGTAAACCCTCAAAATGTGACGTCACTAAGGGGGAAGGTCAATATTTGCAGATTGTATGGATGTCATCGGTGAAAACCCCCCCCAAAAGGGATTTCATTGGTGGGGAGTTTTTGTAGTTTTTTGCTTTTTTTTTGTTTTTTTTCCCCCCAATTATCAGCTTAACTTAAAGGCTGGCCTAAACTTATGGAAGGTTAAAAACGCATAGGCTACAGGGATTACAGAGTGATTGGGCCCAAAATCAATTGCGGCGTGTGGCCGGGTTTCGTTAATTTGAAAGATGACCTCCCCTGATAAAGACAACCCTCATCGCGATCCTGGGGGAAGGATCAACCCCGCTTCGCCTTCATTTTCAGCCATGCAAGATGCAGCCTATAACAAAAGTGTGAGAAAGATGCTTTTTTCATAATTTCCCCTGAACGTCCCCGGTCAAAAGGCAGTTTTTTTATTTAATTTAAGGCGCCCCATGCGTTTTGTCCTTTCCCTGGTCACGCAAAAAAGGCCACTTTGCTTTCGTGTCCACGCCCCTTAATTATTGGGCCTGTTTAAAATTTTGCTGCTAACGTAAAACAGTCATCTGTATGACAATGTTTATAAAAAATTTTAAAATAAAAACGTATTCGCAGTGTGTAGTCATTATTTGGTTGTCTTGGTACCTTTATTTATTCGTTCAAATTGTATGTATGTCACAGAAAAGTAAAGTGTGATGCTGTATCGTTTTCAAATAAATAAAGGGAAAAGGGGGAAAAAGGGGGTACCTGGAGAGGGGATGCCCAACTTTCGTGCGTAGACATTCAACGGGGATGACAGCTTGAGGTTCTTGGGTCATGAACACAGTTCATGGTTTAAAGGGGTGGAAAGGGCCGAGGGGGGGAAAGTGGTGGGAAATATTGAGTTTTGGGGTGTCATAATTCACAAAGGGGGGAAAAAAAGAAGGGAAGGGGGGGGGGGGGGGGGGGGAAAGGGGGGGGGGGGGGGGGGGGGGGGGGGGGGGGGGGGGGGGGGGGGGGGGGGGAGGGGGGGGGGGGGGGGGGGGGGGGGGGGGGAAAAAAAAAGGGAAAAGAGGGGGGATGGGTTTTTTCCCGAAATTTAGCCCATGTGGGCTAAAGGGCCCAAAGGGGCGATTAAAATGGCTTTCCATGTATTTTTTTGTATTCCCCCCTTTTTGACGCCATTTTTCAAAGGGCTGTACTCTGATGTGGGAAAGTGGTGAGGTGAAGAAATGGGTTTTTTTTACAGGCGTGTCTTTTCTGGAGGGTCTGTTCTAAAGTTCTTTAAAAAGTTCGTTTAGAGATCTGTATGTTTCCCAAACCCCCTAAACTTGGGACAAAGGGTACAACTAAAACATAGACTAATTCTGAGTTGGCAGGTGAAGTGGACTTTTAGTGGAACTTTGGGCCGGGGGCCCCTTTACGTAGTTGTCAGATTAAAAGCAAGGTTTTGCATTTGGGGTTTCTTGCCTGGAAAAATTTCCATGGGCCCCATCCTTTGCCTGCCCCTTTTTTGGGGCACATTTAGACACAAATTTTTTCAACCCCCTGAACGTCTACCGAATCTTCAAAAAGATTCATGGATGTTTTGGAATCAGCACTCTACCCATCAGGAACTCCCCAAAGCTTCATTGATATGCTAAAAGCCTTTCACCCCTTTAGTCAAATTCACATACGAAATTCGGGCTCTTTTCCCCCTCATTTTTTGGGCTCAAAATCAGTATTTAAAGCACTCCAAAAGTTCCTCCCACCAAAAAAGTGCATCAAAACCAATATGCCCCCTTTACCTCCTTTTCTCACAAGCCACCCCCCTGCCATGAAAAAAGCATCCCTTTTTTTCAGTTTCTTCGAATTCGCAGATAGTAGCACTGATGTAATTACACCAAAGAAGAGCGGCCCTGATACTTCTTCCTATAGAGGCTCCCCACAAGCTACAGTTGTGGCCTTAAACGAGCCAGTATCCCGCACCAGCTCCTAAAAGAAAAGGGAAAAAGATGATACAGACAATGCCGATGATTGCCCCCTTGCCTCCACCCACACAATCTACCTGTGAAAAAGTTCTGCTCCGAACTTCACTTTTCTGAAGGAGGCCGTCCCCAAAAACATTTTCTCTCCCACCTATGGGGCATTCAAAAGGGAAAAAAAATTTTGGTGACCCCCTGATGCACTCCCCCTTCCCCTTCACCCCCCCAAAAACCCAAACCGGGAAATTTTCCCAGTGCAAGAAACCCAAATGAAAAAACCCTGTGACTTTCTTAATTGACAACTACTGGCAACCCCCACCCGGCGCGCTTCCAATGAAGTTTATTCAAACCTGCCGGGTCGAAAAAAGTCTTGTTCTTTGTTGTACCCTTTGTCCCAAGATGTATGTGGGTTTAAACATCAGATCTCTAAAGAAGTTTTAAAGAACAAGAGAAGCATCCCCAAGGAAAAGCACGCCTGTGGCCAAACCATTTCAATTGGGGCCATTTACCATTTTTCCCCATCAGGTAGCAGCCCCCTTTGGGGAAATGGGGTAAGAAGGGAACTACAGAAAATACAGGAAAAGCCCGTTTTACAGGCCTTGGCCCTTGAGCCCACATGGGGCTCAATGTCGGGATTTAACCATCGCCCCCTCTTTCTCCCTTCTCCACCCCCTCCTTTCTTCTTCCCCCCCTTTCCCCCCCCCCCTGCCCCTCCCCTTTTTCTTCGCCCCCCTCCCTCCCCCTTCCCTTTTTGTCCTTAAAAACTCCCTTTCTATTGTGAATTAGATCACCCCCACACTCAAAATTGCCCCCCACTCCCCCCTGCCCCTTTTTACCCCTTCAAACCTGAAATGGTTCGTGCCCAAAGTCAACCCCATCAGCTGTCATTCCCTGTTGAAGTGTCTACGGGCCGAAAAGTTTGGGCATCCCCCCTCCAGGTACTCCTTTTGCCACCTTTTCCCCTTTTTTTTGAGTATGTATCTAGTATTTTTCACTTTACGCGTTAGTATTTTTATGCATTTTGTCACCTATCTGATTTTTTTAGTCCCCAATTATTTATAAAGTTTTTTGTTTTAGTCTGAAACACCAATAGTTTTATTCTTTTTTTTTGTTGCACAGTTTGGTCATAACAGTTGAATTCATTTTTGCTTTCAGTAAATGCCATGTCAGCGCGACAATGTTTTGAACGCGTCTATGTTCTGATTCGTCAAACAAGCTCCAAAAAATAGCAGTTTTCCCCCACTTGGTTTGTGTTGTCTAAAATGTATTGATGGACTGTTGTCAGATTTATGAATAGAAGAAGCAAAAGCCCAAACTCCCGACGCTATATAGACGAACAACCTATGATTTTATTTTTCAGAAACTCAGAAAAAAAAATCAAGGTTTTCTTTCAAACGAACCTTGATTTAGGTAACCATGCTAATAAAAGTGAAACCCCATGAGTAGGAATTGCTGTTTTAAAGGACATTTTTGTTGAAAGTCCGAAAAAACGCAGGCAGGAAAAGAAAGCAAGGGCATTCGTGAAATTGTCACTTCGCTTCAGATGATACGCCAAGTGATGTCCCTGCAATGTCGTTGCCTGGTGGGAGTTCAGAATTCGGCGTTACCGTCAGGATTATGTCCGTGTGTTCATTGAACACTCTCGGTTTCTCTGATACTGGCGGTCTGTACTTTCGCACCTTCAGAAAATGGCGGCGTAAGATACAGGCAGCCAATGTGCAGATGGCAAAACCGTAGGACGCCTTATAATTCTTTCTCTCTCTCTCTTCTCTCTCTCTCTGTCTCTCTCCAGCCCTTATGTGGCCTCCGTGGTAAGCCGGGGTAGAATGACTCTTTCCTTTTTTTTTTTTGCTCTGCCCTGTCACCTCTCTATTCTCTGCCCTCCCCCTTCCCCTTATCCCTTCTCTGTTTCCACACAAGCTCAGGGACGTGACGAGAGGAGAACTTACACAGTTCTTGATAGTCATCCTTTCATTCATTCATTATTTGAATCACAGACAGCAGTGTGCATAGGAACTTTTAAAGATTTCTGTTCGCAAGTCGTTCATTCGAAGAATGTTTCCATTCGTTCAGTAATTCATATAAAGGACGACATTCTGCATAGAAATTTAAGATTTTGTTTTATACATTCAATTCATCAGAGACGGCAGTAGGGGTGAAAACTTAAAAAAACAACAACAACAACAACAACAAACAAACAAGCAACAACAACAGCTTATTCATTCATTCATTCATTCATTCATTCATTCATTCGATGAAGATAGCATCTACATAAATTGGAAGTGAGAATTCGGACTGAGCGCAAAGCAAAAGGCTGTTGGCGAGAGCAGTGTCATTTACACAATCCCATTCACTCTCTTGCTCCCTAGCGACAGACGATTCGGGTCGCAGAGGTAAGGTGACAAGACTCTTCACCCAGGTATCTTTACAGCCCTTTGTCTTCTGTAATGTAAAAAAGCAACGGTGGGGGAGGGTGTGGGTGGGGGTTAGGGGGGGGGGGGGGGGGGGGGCTGCTGTCAATACAGTCATTGTTGGTTTATTCTTCAGCCTTAAGTCAGTCCGTCTTGGGTGCGTCTACTCACAACTGTACCCTACAGGATGGTTTTCGGGACAGAGAGTCAGGACGAGATGAATCCCCTGCCTAAACTGTCACACAAAGCGGATGAACTTTATGACAATGAACTCGATGTTTGCTCGATCGATCTTATCGTAAAGCCTTTGTATCTGTCTGTCTGTCTGTCGGTACACACTTAAGCCGCTATATCCATCTATCTATCCATCTATCTATCTCTCTATCTGTCTGTCTGTCTATATGTACGTACCTATACACACACACACACACACACACACACAACACACACACACACACACACACACCACACACACGCACGCACACACACACACACACACACCACACACACACACACACACACATCCTACACCACACCAAAAGAAACAGTAAGTCGACGAACACCGGGGCTGACGACAGTCTTGAATTGAAGCAAAAAAAAACCAAAAAAAAGCAGTTGGATGACTAAGGCCAAACCTAATACATCGGAGCTAACACAATACACAGCAACGCGTTTCGACCACTAAAACCAAGGGGTGAGGGTGGGGTGGTTGTGTGTGTGTGTGTGTGTGTGTGTGTGTGTGTGTGTGTGTGTGTGGTGTGTGATGAGGGGGGGGGGGGAGTCTTCAAAACTCCATCTTCTGTATCGTCATACGCTGGTTTGGTTTGTTCAGTTGGCGGTCGAAGTAACGCAACTTTTCTTCTGCCCGGAATTTGGCTGAAAACAGTCCCCCACTAAGTTTCCGAAGGTAGGGGGTGGGGGGGGGGGGGGGAGTGGAGAGAGAGAGAGAGAGGAGAGAGAGGAGAGAGAGAGAGAGAGAGAGAGAGAGTGTGTGTGTGCGTGCGTGGTGTGTGTGTGTGTGTGTGTGTGTGTGTGAGAGAGAGAGATTTATGGGTGGAGATTTGAATAAGATAGCGGACACAATAGTCAGGGATATCAACGCCATGCTGGAATGTCGACCCCCCTTTCACCGGACCACGAACTCAAACGAAACCAGTTCGGCCCACCCCCTTTGGTATGACTGAGTACTTGGAGAGGGAACGTGTCGTTAGCTCCGTGGTGGAACTCCGAGGTTGAGGTCAGGTGTTGCGAGTTCAAATCTGGGTAGCGCCCAGTTGAGAGGCTTTTTGTTGTGTTGCTTTTGTTTTTTCCTCCGGGCGTTTTGATGTGTTGTCACTTTTAAACGTACAGTCCTCGCTCTATACAGGGCCTAAATACCGAAAGGAATTTATTAAATCATCAAAGACGTTGAAGAAAGCAAACATGTTCGCGCGCGCGCGCCACACACACACACACAACACACACACACACACACACACACACACACACGCGCACACGCACGCACGTACGCACGCACGCACGCGCACACACACTCACACTCACACACACACACACACACACACACACACACACACACTCGCGCACGCGAGCACATACACGCACACATGTACACACACGCACGCACACACGCGCACCAACATACACACACACACACTCACGCGCACGCACGCACGCACGCACGCACGCACGCACACACACACACACAATCACACACACACACATACACGACGGAAAACAAAACAAAACAAAACAAAGAACGCCGCCACTGCAAAGTATATGGAACGAATATCTAATTTGCACATGTATAATCTATAAATGTAAAAGAGGGGGAAGAGGTTTCATGTGACAGCAAGGAAGAGAGAGAGAGAGAGAGAGAGGGGAGAGGGGAGAGAGAGAGAGAGAGAGAGAGAGAGAGAGAGAGAGAAACCTGGAAGAGGCAGTAACACAGCCATGCAGAGGGAAGAGAGGAATAAAAGTGTCGTGAAAGTTGAAAAATGTAACCCACGATATTCATTATTTAATGTTAATGGAAAAGAAAAAAAAAATCGTGCGAATACGCAGCAAAATCAATAACTTTGGTGAGAGAGAAAGGAGAGAGAGAGAGAGAGAGGAGAGAGAGAGAGAGAGAGAGAGAGAGAAAGAGAGAGAGATGTACAGTGTGTGTGTGTGTGTGTTCTTTCAATTTAGTGTCCTTCCACTGAAAGTGATTCAGACAATGATTTGTTAGTTAATGAGAGTAAGCTTGTTATAATAATATTACAAAAATTGAATACGAGTTTGAGAGTAATGAAATAAGTGGAGGTCGTAATAATTTAACAAAAATTGAATAGTAGTTTGTGATAAAAGAGAAAAGTGGATAGTCTGTAACAAGGTTTACAAAAAAAGGAAAAAAAAATGTATTCCCTTTTGTCCTAACGTATGTCATGTACCCCCCCTTGACCCTAATTAAAAAGAAAATAACTAGTAACAATGAAAATTGAATTATCAAACAATTTAAATTTACAATAAATACCAGTAACTATGCAAAAACCTTACAACCAATTGAAAAACAAATAATTTGTTAAGTATGTAGATAAGACAAGGAGTCGACCATCGTGAAACCCAATACCCAATTCTTAAAAATGTCTTTTGTTTTTGAACAACGGTCAAAAATATTGACACTTAAGGATTCTCCGCACATACTCTGACATTGTTACAGTATTTTTGTTTGAATTGAGTTTAAAGGGAATTTTATGAATAAGACCTCAATCCTCTAATGACAAAAAATGCTTGGGGGGTCGGGTTTTTTGTTGTTCCTCCCATTTATTAAAACAATTACGACCATACTGTACATCTTATTTAACAAAAAAATTTACATTTTCGTAAATTTTCTGTTAAAATTGAATAGCATTCTGTTAAATCTAGAACATTTACGAAACAGCATCATACTATTTTGGGCTTGCTGTTTTGGCAGTTTTCGATCTACTCTTCGTTTCCAAAAATCCCGCAGTGAGAAGGCACCCACAAAAAGTCACAGAATTCCTTTGTTTGAAAAAAAGTAGTAAATGATTTAGTTCAATTATCAATCTTGGCGTATGCGTAAATTTAGGAGACTTTACGAAAAGCCCCTTTCGAATCAGCACATATAAAAATAGACTGTTGTTTTAGGAAAGTTAGTATAAATCCAAGGATTTCAATATAGCAAATAGTTCTGCACTATATAGATAAGTTGTTACAAATAAAATAATTTTTGATTTGAAACAGGGATACGAAGCTGTTTCCTGAATTTAAATTTAAATCAAGCACTGAACCATCCGTATAAAATTTTAAATGATTATTGTAATTAATTTTCTAAATGAGAGAAATACGTGATTTTTAAAACATTGGGTGAGTCATTTTTTTGATAAATCTGTGTATTCTATATCAAAGATTGCTGTCGATTGTTCCCATTTTGGCATTGGAAAAAAACGTTGGATTTTTAGCAATGTTATTTTGACTATAATTTTTTTCTCAGAAAAACGCCAAATAAGAACAGAAAGATTTTGTCGAGAGTATTTTTTTGAGAAACGTTTTTTCCAAAGTCCTTTCTGAATCTAAGCATACCTCTTAGAACAAAAATTTTTTTTTGAGAAACTTTTCAAAACAAACTTTGAAGCAGAAGCTTTTCGGAAGTCTGTAAAGTGTAAAACCCCTACCTCATTGTATGTCCCAAAAATTTGATGTATGTGTGGGGACTCCAAGGCAATTTTATAAAGCTTTGCAATCAACACTTTGAAGTTTATTTAAAAGATATTGAGGTGCATTAAAGAAAAACTTCTTGAGCATAGCAAAGTCTTGAACGAACTAAAGCATTTGCTAAGACGGTTAATGTTTTAGAATCTTGAGCCCAGGATTGTTTATTATAATTTTAGGGAAGTTTAAATTTTTTCCTTCTTTGTTTAGAATGTAATCAATGTGTCATTCCACGTAATTTGCAAACTTAAATGACTCCAGAAATTTAACGTTTTTAACAATTTTTAAAAAATTATACCATCCAATGTAAATTTTGGTAGCTTTTCTGGATCAAACCAGAGTTAAGAGCATCTTTGGGGAGTTTTTTCTGTTGAAAGGGAAAGCCCATTTTCATGTAAGAATTGTTTATTTTATGAGCTCATCGGGTATTTGATTTTGATGTAATTCAGAGATGGGTAGAGAAGTATGGCGTTTCATAGTTACTTTCACCCATAAACATATGTCGTCAGCAAACTGAGCTAATTCTGAAATCTTTTGAGAGACCTTTTGGTAGATCATAAATCAAATGTTGAATAACTTTGGTGAAATTACAGAACCTTGGGGTAGACCCATCTGTAAGGGCCTAGGATTGAATAAGTATTTCCTATTCGTGTTTGAATAGACCGCCAATGAAGGAACTCTTGAATATAATTAAAACATATTACCATTAATACCAATATTCTTAATTTTATACAGCAAGCGCTTATGCCATACATGTTCGTAAGGCCTTACGAATGTCAAAAAATGTGGCTAATATGTTCTTGCGACGTGCAAATTGGTTTTACCGGGGTAGAAAGTTTAACCAAGTGTTAAATTGTGATCTCCCTGTTTGAAACCAGCTTGATTGATAGGAATTATTTTATGTTATTGCAATGTTGAACTAATCTTTTTAATATAATTTTTTCCATTAATTTACATGTGTTTGACGTTAAAGCAAGGGGGCGATAACTACTTAATCTTTCATAGGTTTTCCCTTCTTATGAATTGGAACAACAAAGATGTTTCCAAATCATAGGCATTTCCATTTCCCCCCAACATTTCTAAAAAAAAAACAGGGGAAAAATGTATTACATTTTGTGGAAGATGATTAGGATTTCATTAGATATGCCATCTAAACCCACTGATGTCTTTACAGTTTAAATTTACTTAAACACTTTAACTTCTTGAATTGTTATTGGAGTATTTAAGGTAATGATCTTCAATAGGTTTTGGGTTTATTATAAATGTCTTTAAATTTTCTTCATTTTCTCGATATTTTTTTTCAGTTGATAATTTTCTTTGCTGCTATTTTACAAATAATCAGCAAATGCCTCAGCTTTATAAAAATTAAAGGAAATCAGAATTGGAAAAGACGAACAGGACAATTTGGTAGATTAACTCCACTTTTCATTGCTTTTAATTTTGTCCAAACTTTTTGAATATCTTACAGTTTGATACATTATTTCACAAAAGGATGACCAATATTGTCGTTTTTTCCTCGAGCAATTATTCTGTTTTGTAGATTCTTACTCTTTTTCTCCCCAAAAATCTTTATGACTTTTTCTTTTTGATCTTTTTCACGTTTATATTCTTTCGTTTTCGCAATTTTCTCATCTTTTGCACGTTGACACTTGTCGTTCCCCCAGATATTACCCAAAATGTTTTTAAGATTTTACAGATTTTACGGTTGGGATGGATTCACATGCAGCTGAATGTATGGTCTTTTGAAATCGCCCATATAGTATTCAACATCTTGATTATTAATGGTATCTAAAATCAATGTAAATGAATTTAAAATAAAAACAGAAAATTGTCCAAATTGCAAATTGTAACAATATTTTGGAACTTTGTCATGTGTTGCATCATTTGTTTTACACTGCATGTTTTCTAATGTAATAATAATTGGAAAATGGTCACTATTTTAAAGATCATCAAGGGTTTGCCAGTCGCAAAACACTGCTAAATCAGAGATATCAATGACAAGTCAATGGCGCTTGGTTGTTTTTTTGGATTGTCTGGGATGCGAGTAAACAACATTGTTTAAAAGATAAAGAGATTTAATCTACAATATTTTCTATAAAGCGATTGTTTCGTTACTTTTTGACACCCCTTTTTTCCCAGAAAGGTGAATGGGCATTAAAAAACCCCAGTGATAAGATATTTATTAAATTTTCTTTACTGGAGTAAAACGAAAACCCTTCCGTATTAATATCATTGGGTCCTTGTGTAAATAAACAGATATTATTGTTAACACACTTGAATTTGTTTGTACCCTGGCTGCACAGGCATGCAACCCAGCAATATCTGATGGAATAGGACTTGCACATGGCGTATACTTCCATCCTCATGCACATATATAGCTGCATTTAAATTTTTCACTTTCGTCGACGTTTTGGGCAATAAGTGGAAAATAATATTTGGGGAAATTAGGTATTTGTCCTTCCGAATATTAGTGATTGCAAAGCTAATATGTTATATTTTTCTTCAGCTAAAATGCTGTATAAGTTGATCCTTACCAGTTAGAATGGGTCGACAATTCCATGAAAAACTTTAAAATCTTTGTCCAACATTCAATTTTCAAACAAAAGAAATAGTAATAGAAAATAACCTGAAAAAAAAAACAAGTTTAAAAAAAAAACAAAAAAAAAGGAAATTGAGATTCCCGCGCAGTAGTTTAAAAGGGTACAGAAAACGATCAGCCTGAAAACTAAAACAAAAAGGAATAATTCAAACACACAAGGCTAATGTATCTCAGCACATAGTCAATGACTAGGGTTTTATAACGTAGTCAGCAAGAAAAAAATCACAAACTACACTTCAGGAGTGGTGGTTAATAGTTCATGAGAACGTGAAATCTGTTGGACCATTGGGCCACTGGACCACTGTTTTCCTCCCTCAGGGTAAGGGGGGAAGCTCCTAGGTGTTGTAGGAGGGGGACTCTCGACGACTTCCGTGGCCCGTTTTCCCAAAACAGCCTCTGATATACGCCCAATGTTGACTGCAAGGTCCTGGCTCCTTCGCTTGAAGGGTGAAAACCCATCATGAGGTTCCATTTTTGGGGGAAAAGATTCGCATGGCTGATGAGGGAGACAACTTCACATTGTTTTGTTTCATTCCAAGTAGGGCATTGAAAAAGTCCACCTTGAAATTTTAGTTGTAAATCTTCACTGAGGCCACCTTTCTGACGATGATCTTTCTCACAGGATGTTCCTTTTTATGTTCGTGATGGTCCCACAAACTGATCTGAGCATGCTTCAGGGGGTGCTTTCTTTAAATCGTTTACACCGCAGTGAACGACGACAGCATCAAAGCATCGTTCATGTTTCGACATAGCGTCTTCAAGGGACGTTCTGATGTCCTTCGTCGTGTATGTTTTGCGGCAATTCACAAAAATCCATATGATTTTCCCAAGACGGTTCTTTTTAACTTTGTTAAGAATGGAGTCATTCAAAAACAGCACCCTCGGATGGACTTACTTTCGTTCTTTGGTAATCCAGAATGGTTTTGACGTAGTTGTTTCTGACGTCAGAGTTCGATTTTGCGTCATCTTTTGCGTTTTTGATGCCTTGATTTTTTGCCTGTCTTCTGCCGTTTGATTCCCGGGCCGTTCTGTTTTCGCAAGGCCTATTTTTGATTTTGTTTTTGATCGGCGAATTATTCGGTAGATCTATTGATTTTCTAGAACTTTGGGGAAGTCGAACGAGCAACCTCTGCATAGGAACGGGTAGGCGGATTGTCCGTTTTTGTTCCGACACTTGTACTGTTGACCTTCGTTTTCCCCACAACGATCAATGAATCCAATATTTTGTTTTGCTTTTCAATTTTTTCTTCGAGGAAAACTATTTTTTCACACAGAAAAGCAACTTACTGTCTGTGGAGGAAAGACTCACTTCTTTTCTGATGACACTGTCGGTCTCTTCGTGTTTCGTCAACAGGGGGTTTGTTAAACGGTCTCCGCTGGCACTTTTCTTTGATGATTTTAACCGTTGAGTTTTTGCTTTTAGGGTGACCACGCACTCCGTTCGATAGAATGGAAGAAAGCTGCCCACCAACGTCTAATTTTTGTCATTTTTGATCAGTTTCTGCTGACACGATTATAAAACGTCTAGAAGCACGTTTTTCAGCTTCGTGTTCTGCTGACGCCATCTTGGTGTCATCTTGTGTGTGTGTTTGTGTGTGTGTGTGAGAGAGAGAGAGAGAGAGAGAGAGAGAGAGAGAGAGAGAGAGAGGAGAGAGATGTACAATGTGTGTGCGAGTGTGGTGTGTTTTGTGTGGTGTGTGTGTGAGAGAGAGAGAAGAGAGAGAGAGAGAGAAGAGAGAGAGAGAGAGAGAGTAAACGTTGAGGGAAGGGGAGGGAGGGAACGGAGGTTCCAGTGCGTGTCCAAAATGTTCAATAAATTCCACACAGGGATAGAAGGGAAAATCTTCCTGTAATTCTCAGAATATCGACCGTTTGCAAGTGAAAACGTAAACAGCCGTGCTTGATTTTAACATAACCTGAAGGGTGGAAAGGGGAGGGGAGGAGGGGTGGTCTTTCTATGCCATTCTTTGTAGTACCCCCCCCCCCCCCCCCCCTTGATTGCCCAGTGCCAGACTCGCTCACAGACAAAACAAAGGAGAGTTTTCCCCCTTTAATAAACAACTAAACTTTTACGCTACCTACATACAAATCCTTTGTACTTTTTTCCCCACCAAAAAATTAGTTTTACATATTTTCAAAAATATCAACAGGTGCTCATGGACCAAAAAAAAAAAAAAAAAAAAAAAAAACCCACAACAAAAACAAACCCACACACACACACACACACACACACACACACCACACACACACACACACCCTTTTATTTTTTATTTTTAGTTCGCACCCATCGCGCCACATGCAAAAATCTTCCATAAACAAAAATTATCTGGTTCTCACAGACCTACAGCAATTCTTTAACGATATCCAGTCTTTGCGACCTCTCGTGGACACAAACTGTATTTTTTGCTCCCTCAACAACAAGTCTAGATCCCAAAATCTCAACTTGGGGGAAAGTTCCTGAAAGAAGAAAAAAAATATGTTAATCATCATGTTTCTTTATCTAAAGAACATTCATCCTCCCCCCCCCCACCCCCCCCTTATTTTTTCTCACCTTTCATCTCCTTCATTTTGGCTTACCCGTGTTTTTTTCTGTTTACTATGTAAAGGTCAACCGTGGCCTCTTGCTTACAGTGACATGAGACTTCATCTGTGTCTTTGACACACACACACACACACACACACACACACACACACCCCACACACACACACACCACCCACACACACAAAACAACCTGTGAGCAGAGCCTCTCTGCAACTACGGCGCCGCCACCGGGCTTCCTCTGTCTGTCTGTCTGTCTGTCTGCTGCCTGTCTGTCTGTCTGTCTCTCTCTCTCTCTCTCCCCTCTCACTCTCCTCTCTCTCTCTCTCTCTCTGTATATCTCTCTCTGTCGTCTCTCTTCATATTACACCACCTTACAGGTAACAAACTCCCTGAACTCTGTTCACCGCTTACCACGCGTGCATGCTGCACATTTTCCTTGACGGGGCCAAGACCCTAAAACCAATCTTTTTTGTTTTGTTTTTTGTTTTTAGATAGCCTACACAAGCAATACATGTTTTCCGTCGACACACTCCCCTAACAAACAAACAAACAAACAAACAAACAAACAAACATGCGAAACCACCAGAACTTGGGCAAAGTTCCTGCCAGCCAATATACTTCAGTTTGAGAGCACTTGCAACCAGTCCAAAAGATCAATACTATCGACGTCTTATTCAACCCAGGCAGAGCAACTAGTTCGCGTCTTTTCACACATAATCTTTTCGAATTCTGTTTAAAAATAACTGTGTCCCGTGAGTTCATTTTTATTTTGGCTCCTTTTCACTAGGCTACAACATTTACATGCTGTTGCTAACAAAAATGATACGTTAGGAAGGGCACAATACAATGGTATTTTACCCGAAGGCCTGTTTCGAAAACGATTTTTTTCTTCTTTAAAATTACCCAATAATTTGACTCGTCTGGGAGAGGCGTATGCACACCATATAACTAACTTCAGGACCGGAAGTAAATTTCCCCCCCACGCCTTTCGACTCGCCCCGTCCGCAAGTTCACCAGAGGCACAGTGAAGAGTCCCTGCCGCAGTTGGCAACCTCCCTCTATTCCGGTCTCTGATCTGGTCCGCGAAATCTACCATGCATTTGTTTTGTCATATTCGATCGAATGGAGGAACACGTCATATGTGATCTAGTCTCTGAATCTTCGTTGTTTGTTTGGTCGTTTATTTGAAGAAAAAAAAAGAAAAAAAAGCTCCGTTCAGTCGAAATACACAGAAAATGTAAACAATAAATATTTAAAAGTACAGAAAATAATGTGAAGAGCCAACATGATTTCAGGATCTGTTATCCTTCCACCAAGGATTCTAGCTGATCTATTTCTCCCCCGCTCCTTTTAATTTTATGTATATAAATACATTTTTTTTCCTTCAAATTTCCAATGTCGTTTACAGATCCTCTTCGCTGGTATGCGGAATAAACTATCATGAAAGTCATGGAGTGAAGAAGACGACACGTCACTGATGACTGTCTTCTACCATTTTTCAGCAAGTTCCGGAATGCGGGTGACGTCTTTTGTGGGAACGTCATTACTTTCTTCTTTTCTTTTCTTTCTTTCTTTACAGAGCACGGGAAATCAGGATTTTGTTGACTCTTAGGAAAACGTTTTTCTCGGCCCCCCCCCCCCCCCCCCCCGCCTCCCTCCCCCGCCTCCTTACTCCCCCTTCCCTTTTTTTCTTCTTCTAACTGTTGTATTTTTAACGTTTATTTCACCCTCCG
>JAFLJL010017379.1:5000-10000 GCA_018398815.1 Conus ventricosus | reverse complement strand
TATTCAGTTTGCACACTTATAACCTAAAGAGCAAATAAAGCGTCCATAACTTGCCAGCATTCCTTGGTTGACCGTCAGTTTCTCTCATCCCACTGTGCGACCACGAGCTGAAGCTGCCACACTGTTGTGTCCTCCCGATTGGCCAAATCCCAGTTGGGGGACACTGGCAACGTAGCTTGAGTCGCACCCTCACACCGAGTCTCCCGGACTCCACCACACTTCGCCCTCTCCACGGAAAGGGCTCCTGTCGGCCTCTCCCACAGGTCTTCTCTGGCTGCAAACACCCCACCATTGTCTGGCAGCTCCCTGTCTAGGCTCCAACAGGTTAACACGTCTTGCTGTCGACCGTCCCCACACGGGAGACAATTCTTCTCGTCGTCGGCTCCGAGGCTACAGCAACCTCCACTGTCTTATGTCCCCACCCAGGAGACAACGAGGCGACAGCTAACCTCTGCTTCACGCTGTATTTTCTTGAGCCCTCAGCAAGACGGGCGAGTTCACTTTCCCTTAAGTGAGTCACACACTCCCTGGTTTTCCAAGCACCTTATATTCATTCTCAAACAAGAGAGAACCCGAGTTTAACTGGCTCAACCAATGGAATCACGGGCACACACACATCACACAATTTGTACCAATAAATTCCCAAGTTATTTTTATTCCACCAATGGAATCACTAGTCACCTACACATACACACACACAACAGCTGCTAGCGCTAACCAATACTTGGGTACCAAGTGGTTAATGCATAACCTCCTATTCAAACTCATGTTCGATTCCCCGAAGCTACCCATTGTACTAACAGCCTGGACTTCTCTACCAGCCATGACTGATGCTTCAAGTATTTACTACCTCTATAGATAACAAGGTGCGAATCACTCAATAGGCCGAAGCCTTCCATTCATTCCTCAGAACAGGGACGACTGGATGGTCGCTGTACTCTGCCTGCAGGCTGACGGTCACCTACCCGTGACGGTCACCTGACACGATCGCCTTCCCTT
Source organism: Conus ventricosus (assembly GCA_018398815.1). Classification (NCBI taxonomy): domain Eukaryota; kingdom Metazoa; phylum Mollusca; class Gastropoda; order Neogastropoda; family Conidae; genus Conus; species Conus ventricosus. The sequence goes on along the minus strand of JAFLJL010017379.1, from coordinate 9,001 downwards.
CAGGCCCACTGGAGAACCCAGTGAATGCCAGCCAGTGGCGGACGGACATTCTACCCAGGTACCGCAGGTCGCAACTGCCTGCACTATCCCTCGACATGCGAAACACTTCCAGCAACTTCCCCCTCCCTACAGATACACATACCCGGGTATTCCTCTGGGAATGCCTGAGTTCGCCACCTGGACACCCAAGGAACTTGCTCTCAACAACACAAACACCCTTAATTGCCTAAATGCCAGAAATCGCCGACTCATGCACCCCCGTACCTAAGAATGTTGTTCCAATCAACATTTCCTCAAGGAGCAATGTTCTCAGATTGGATAAAACAACTCAGTTGCATGGGTCGAATTAACAGTAACTACCCCTATGCTTCAAGACATCACTCCATCAACATCTCTAACATGGATAATGTACCTAATTAAAACCAATAAATTAATTAGATAATCAATAGATCACTCTTGGTCAGTCATAAACACGCTGTGCACAACATTTAACTCTAAACAACATTTAACTCTAACCTGGCTCACATTAATCAAGAACTCTCTCTATAACGTTAGCTATCAGCATGTCCATGCATGTTATTAATCATTCCATTCACTTCTAATATAGCACAACCATGATTAACACAAGATTCAAATTCAGGTGTGTGGCCCAGCCTACTTAACATCAAATAAATTCAGGCGTGTGACCACAATCCACAAAGACAACATTCAAATTCAGGCGTGTGCCCCAACCTACATAACATCAAAATCAAATTCAGGCGTGTGGCCCCAATCTGCTCACACGGTCTCACACACAATATGCAAAACAAACATTTATCCTGATTTCACAACATACGGACATTTTCACACTTTACCGAGATGTGACAAAACAACATGAGCAAACATATCAACCAGAAAAAATCATAAATCAAACACGTGAGCATGTACTGATCCCCGCTCCATAATGGGCAATGAAAAAAAGCAACATAAATCAAAAACTGAAAAATAACACATGAACATAGGCTCAACCCCGCCCTATACTGGGCAATCAAAATCAATGACACAACGGGCCAGCTACATCATTTACACAGTTAGCTGTCCGTAACGGATGACTGCTCACACCACCACCCACAATCACAGCAGCCCGTAGGCATTGCTCCTACCATTGCCCTGCTTCTGTTGTTCACACTACAAGAGCAACACCCAGGAGGCATTACTCCAACCCTTGACCTACTCCTGCCCCTCTCAATCTTGACCGCCGTTTGTGGCTCGCCAATAGTACCTTGGGCAGATAGTTTGCGCATTCCAGGCTTTACAAGAGAGTCAGAGCACCTTTCACACAGTTTAGTCCTTAAAGCGAGCGCTGTGAAAATCTGCGCGATCCTCTTTCTAGCCTGTCGCACCCATGCACTGCGACGACGATCATCTCCCCTTTTCAAAATGTTATGAGATGATCCCTCACCCATCTTATCCGAACTGATTTTCCTTCTCTTGAGGAAATTCCTTGGTTCGAATCCCACTCAGTGCCTATGCCCACTGATTTTGGACCTTATTTCCTTCTCCTTTTTTCAACACTGGCTTGTCTGCTCCTGTGAGCTGACTGTCTTTGGCATTTCCCAACGATAGCTGGTCACCTCGACCTTCTTGCCATGCGTTATTACTGCCTCCCTGGTCCCAACCCAGCTGCTGGTTCCAGTTACTCTGTGGTCCATGTTGGCCCCGACCCTGAGGTCCGTCACCGTGGCTCCTACATATCTGACTACCACGGCAACGCCAACAACTTTTTGAACCACCATTATGGCCACCATGTCCTACGGCACCACCACTACAGCCACCTCCATGGCCCACGGCACCGCCACTACGGCCACCTCCATGGCCCACTGGCACCGCCACTACGGCCACTCCATGGCCCACGGCACCGCCACGACGACCTATTTCATGGTCCACTACAACCACCACCACGGCCACCTCATGGCCTACGCTAGCTCTACTGCTAGTGGCGCCTGTGCACTCCACCTGCGTTCTGTTCACTTTCCTACCCTGCACTGCCCTTGCTTTCCCTACGTGACTGGCAGCCTGGTTAGGCTTCGGGAGGATGTACCTACCCCCTAACAAAGCTGGATAGGGAAGATTGTTTTGCACTGCTGCAGTGAGAGTACCCTGACAAACTCTGACTCTACTTGACACGGGCCAAAGGTAGCCGATTAGTTTTCCATCTGCATATCGCACGCAGGTGGTTTCCCCGGTATAGTCGTGTCTCTCTCACAAAACGGGCTCTACCATTGCCGCTAGAGTCAGTCCTGTATCTAATAAGCAGGCCACGGCTTCCCGTTTACTACTGCCCTAGTAGTTGGCGGTGGCACCCTGCCTTCCTGTTGAATTGTATCAAACAGAAACAATGAGTGTATTCGACTCCGCTACATTCCTTGCGATATGACCCTCTCGCCCACATTTAAAACATGTGCGTTTCACTCTAACATTCTCGTCAATCCCACTGTTGCCACGGGACTTAAAATCCGCTTCTAACTGCGGTCGCGCCTCCTGTTTGTAGGGAGTCGGCGAACCACTCCCTGACTGTGTGGTCTGGGCATTACGGGTCGACTGGTTCGATCCCTTCATCCCATTACGCTGATCATGGCAGATTCATACCTGTCTGCAACTTTCACTAACTCTCTAAACTTCCTAATTCTCTTTCTGCCAAGAATACTGTGAGATCCTTCCGACAAGTGGAGAGAATTTGCTCCTTAACGATTCTCTCCCTCAAAGATTCAAATGTTTGTTCAATGTTTCCTAACCTTATCCATTTGTCAAAGAGAGCCCTAGCGATAAAGGAACTGTACGTGCGTCTCACCTGATTTACGAACGGTTTCTTCTGAACAATTTCCTATATCTATCGGCGGTTACCTGATACCTCTGAAACAAAGCATCGCGCACCGACTCATAATCTGTCTGTTTTTCGGTGGTAAGCAAGAAAAAGCATCCCTAGCTTTGGGTGTCAGCAGCGCAGACAAATTTGTGGCCCACCGTTCTTCGGGTAAGCCCTGATCTTTGGCAATCCTTTCAAATTGCGAAATGAAATCCTCTAAATGGTCCGATATATCATCGAACCTTGGCATATTGATCAAGGGACTGACATGTGGTGCAAAGTTCACTTGAGGTTTTGCGTCCCCGTCCCGTTCTTTCTCCATTTTAATTTTTCTAACTCAAACTGCCTTATCTTCTCTTTTTCTCTCTCTTCTCTTTCCCGTTCTCTTTCTCTCTCCTCTCTTTCCTCCTTATCCCCTTCTCTCTCTCTCTTTCCCGTTCTCTTTCTCTCTCCTCTCTTTCCCGTTCCTCCCTCCTTTTCCCGTTCTCTTTCTCTCTCCTCTTTTTCCCGTTCTCTTTCTCTCTCCTCTTTTTCCCGTTCTCTTTCTCTCTCCTCTTTTTCCGTTCTCTTTCTCTCTCCTCCTTTTCCCGTTCTCTTTCTCTCTCCTCTTTTTCCCGTTCTCTTTCTTCTCTCCTCTTTTTCCCGTTCTCTTTCTCTCTCTTGCTTTTCCCTTTGTATTTCTGGGCCTCGATTACACGGGGCCAGTTCTCATCTACATATGCCTTCAGTTCCGGACCCTTTAGTCCTAAAGCTTTCCTTCTTCTATGAGGTCCATCTTTTCAGCGGACCCATTGTCTCATGCACCCTCTTCAGTCGACATTCTGAAGCTATCTAACCCTCGATCAGCTAGTTAATACAACCACAGTAACAAGCGAGATATCCACACGATCACTTGTAAATAAGCGATCAAATAGTTGTGCTACACACAATCAACCTCAACAGCAACCAAATCAAGCAAGTTCAAATACAAGGCCCAGTCATGAAAAAAAAAGATCAAAACAATCAACACATGACTAACGTCTTTCCCGAAAAAGAAACAACAATCTAGGTTTCCACAATTATGACAGATTTCAAATCCCTCTGCAATTGAACAAAACCCAGAATCAAAATCACTTATGGCTCATTTATGTTCATCCCGGACGAGCCCCCAATTTGT
>JAFLJL010017378.1:13197-45697 GCA_018398815.1 Conus ventricosus | reverse complement strand
GTTATAGAGTAAAACAGATAACTGAAATTTTAACAGACATCACTTTTGACAAAATATTTCTGAGGAGCTGGGTGCCCTGACTATAAAGTTTACAACAGCTTTACTGTCTGTTTTTACTGTACTTATCATTCTTCAAGTGATGTGGGTTTGTACAACTCCCACACTTGTCAAAAGACTCCTCAACAGTTCACACCTTAACTGATTATGCAATTGATCCATGACCCATAGTGTGTTGCCACATCTTCTTACAGCTCTTTATTACCTGGGTCCTCCTCTACTAGCTCCATCAGAGTGTGCAGTTCAAATGACACGTGATTGTTTTCTTATTTAATACTGGCATAAAAATCAGCGGACAGCTAAGTGGGTTTCTGATAAATACCCAAACTTCAACAGAAAACTGTAAGCAATTCCAGAGAAATTACAATTTCTTGTGTTGGTGGGTCTTCAGTGACCAACAAAGCACAGCAGAAGTGAAAAAAACATTCATTTCGAGACAAAAATGCATGTTTGTTGTTACTTGAACTAAAGTCATAGATTAAACAACAATTAAACAACAATTACTTCAACATTTGCGTTTGTAGTATTCTCTGAGCTACGCATCAATAAACAACAATTACTTCAAACCAGCATGTGCGACATTTTCTGAACATTTACTTCCAAATTAAATTTGTGCTATAATCTGATTAAAAGTGATTAATAAAAAATATTTTGGTATCAGATAAGCACTTGTAATTGAAACAAAAGCGTTCAATCAATAAACATTAGCTTCCAGATTTACAATCTGTTGTTATCTGAACTAAAGTAATCGATCTGTGAATATTTAATTCAAACTGGCACTTGAGTTGCTCACTAAACTAACTGATCAGTCAATATACATTTGCTTCAAGATTTGTGCTTATGTTCATCTGTCTGAAAGTGATCAATTGATAAGCATGTACTTCCAGATTTGTACTTGTGATCTGATTACGATTGATCAATCAATAAACATGTGGCCGAATGTAGCAATGAAGCAGGATGGTACACTAGCGTGTCTGGCTTACTGTAAAAAGTGCCATCCTCGTGCTGGATCTCAGCTTGTGGGGGGCCATCCAGTTACCATACCAATGTCTATGCGGCCATCATTGTTGAAGTCAGCTAGGGCTACACCCGCCCTGGATACCTGTCACTGAGGCCTGGTGAAGTGCATACATAAAAATATCAGTGAACGGTTGCATAAATGTAGAAAACAACGCACAAAATTTCATGAAACACAAATTACAGAATCAAAGAAAATATGACAGAAAAACATGTATGGGATGGGGTGGGGGTGGGGAGTAGGGTGTTGTGAGTGGAGGGTAGGGGGTAGGGGTAGGGGGTGAGAATAAATGTATAAAGTAAAGCAGTACTCAGAAATGAAGAAAAGAAAAAGGCAGAAGGATTATAATGATAAAGAAGAAGTAGATAATAGAAAACTTGACTTATCTGGCAATTTCTTCATGGCGTGATATAAATGAATACATTTCTGTCTATGAATATCATGAAACAGGAACTATCCTCTGGTAAATGATTAACAACACAATGCTCACACACACACACACAACACACACACACACACACACACGTACACCACACACAACACACACACACACACACACACACACACACACACGTACACACACCACACACAAACACACACACACACACACCACACACACACACACACACACACACTTAAACACACCTAACTCCTCGGCCTGTTGGTGAAATGACCGTGCCATCATTCACAAAGAGTGCATTCCTGGGTCATTGCCAAGGTAGCCGCCTTCGTTGTCAAAGAAGATATCAGAATGACCATCAATGCCCACTATTGGCCGACAGTAATGCCACGCCCACCTGGACAATGCCACAAAGACAGACCATAATCACTTCTATTTGTTATAAGACAAAGCCACACAGACATACATCAATCAGTTTGATACATACTGGTCATAGAGCAAGGATGATTTATGGCTTCTTGCACACCATCATGTTACCAAACTATTCCGACATGAACAATCTTTTGGTCATGTCCATAGGCTAGAAGCTCTGTCATCTTTTTTTCCTTTTCATAACCCTTGCATTCATGCAGCACACCTATATGTGTAATCACACATGTTCATGCAATTACACATGCACATGCACATGCACAAGCACACACCACCACACACACACACACACACACACACACGCACACACAGGTGCACAACACACAATGACACATTCTCACAAAACAAATATGACATCAGTTCAAAAATCTCAACGGTCATGATGGGGAAAAAACCCCAACATTTTTAAACCACATAAAAATTTCCCTTTTAAAACCCTTCCCACAGGTTAATCAAAATGAAACGTGAACTGTGAGAAACTATGCCCGCTAATACAAGGCATTGCTAACTGCTTGCACAAGGAAAAAAAGGATGGGGGACTTTACTGAGTTGCTCCCCTTAAACATTGTTTCTTTCAAAAACCAAACCCACGATTTTTTCTTTTTTTTCCAAAAGGGAAAAAAACAAAAAAACTTTGTGGATTTTTAACTTTTTTCATGTTGAAAAAATGATTATCCTTCCTTATTTTTAAATTGACTTTTTTTACATTATTTTAAAAAGGGTTTAAAACCCAGAAACAAACATAAAAAAAGGTTTTTTAATGTCAAAATGACAAAAAAACAAAAAAAAAAAACTGAAAATAAACAGAAAACAAAAAAATTTTAAAAAACACAATGCAACAGGGGAAATTGTCCATCCACTGGCCCGAAATTTTCAAAAGGTTGAAAAAGGTAAATAAACAGCACCCCCAAACCCCTGCCCATGTTGTGCCCCAGTTTGTATCAGCGCTTAAAAAAACCCAGGCTGAGATGGCCAGGTTGGATCAAAGCAAAGGCAAAAAGGGGTTGAAGAAAAAAAGAGGATGGGGTTTGATTTTTTCACCTCACTTACTATAAATGATTTTTTGGGTTTTTAAAGAAAAAAGGTGAAGAGACGGAATAAACTCAGTCGGTTGGTTTTTGCCATTTGCAGGGGGACATGAGTGCTTGGGAGTTGGGTTTTCCCTCAGTTGAAAACCTTTGTCAAAAAAATTGGAAAAGGGAAATGAAATGAGGCAGGGAACGTAAACAAAAAAACTTTAAATAAGGGGGGTAACGTTTGCTCCATAGAAAACCTAAAAACCAGAGTAATTTTTATTCGGGGACTGGTCTTCCAAGTTTCACCCCCCACCGGGGGCCTTTAAGGGGGGAAATGAAAACAGGGGGAAAAAAATAAAAGGAACTTTCACTTAAAAAATTAACTCACCTGGGGGCTTACCCAATACCAGTTCTTAAACCCAACTTTGCGAAAAACAATGCGCCCCTTGTTCACATCAGATGCCCCCTTCACCCATCTCTTTCACCCCAAAAGCACCTTGCCCAACCTAAAAAAAAGAAAAGAATTTTTTTCATATTTTGTTTTGTAATTTAGGTCTTTTTCTTTTTTTTTTTTTTTCTTCTTTTTTTTTGAGTACTTTTTTACACACATTTTCCCTTTTGAAACTATTTTATTTGGTGTGCAAGCTGTCTGTTTGTTGTATGTAAAAATAAGTTAAAATTTGGCTTAGCTTTTTTTTTGAAAACCTAAAACAAATTCCTATCAAATTTTTTAGAAAACGGGGGATTCCCTTTAAAAAAAGGAAAAATCTCTGTGTGAGGACCCCTTTTTTTCCCTTCTTTTCTCTCTTTGTCTCCCTCTCTCTTTTTTTCTTTTTTTCGGGCTGTCTTCTCTCTTCTCCCCCCTCTCTCTCTTTCTCTCTCTCTCTCCCTCTTTCTCTCTTCTCTCTTCACACACCCCCCAACACACCCCATCCAACCCCAACAACCAATCTCTCTTTTTCTTCTTTGTAAATCACACAGAAAAAAACCCAAAAGACAGCCAATAAAAAAAAGGGAAGGAAAAGAAGGAATGGAACAAGGGGGGAAAAAGGAAAACGGGGGATGGGGAGAAAGCTGCAGCCCCCAGCCCCGAGCTTGCTGTCTTTGTAGAAAGGGATACAATTTAAATCAATCTGCGTAAGTGGCCAGGATGATGCTTTTATCTCCCGGGTTTCCCGTTCGATCCACCGCGCCACGTGGACAAAGCGAACATGGACAAGGCGGCATCGTTACCCGGGTCATCGAACAATTTCTCATTTTTTTCCCCTTCCCTCGGGCCCTGGTGGGAACTGTCCACAGTGACATGACTTTGTGATATTAACCTTCTGAAAAACCTTTTTTTATTTTGCGTGACATTTTTGTAAAAAAACTTATTAATTCTCTTTGGTTTTTAAATAAAAATTTTTGGGAACCTTTTTATTTTTTTCTAAAAAATCCCCCTTTTGGGAAAATTTTGGGCCCCCAATTAAAAGGGCCCTTAGAATTTAGCTTTGGGAGCGTGTTTCTTAACTTTTCGGTCCCAAAACCAATCCCTGGGGAACCATTTGTTCATACATTTTTTTCCCTTAATCTTACTTTATTTCCCTCTTCCCCAATGAAACCATGTCAGTTGTGCATTTTTTTTCCCCTTCAATCCACAGAAAAAAAGGGGAAGCTGCTGATTTCCACAAAGAAAGGGAAAAAAAAGGGTTTAGGGATTTCAGTATGTTAACCGAAAAAATTGTGACTACCATTCCATGTTTCAACGGGGGCCTGACCCCCCAAAAACCCCCCCCCCCCAACCCCCCCTCCCTCCCCCCTCTTTTTTTTTACGTTTTTTTTTCCCTTTTTTTTCTGCAGATTTCATTTATGTTTTACAAAAAATCCCCAGTCTTCAAAAAAAGTGGATGCCTTTGGGCAATTTTTTAAAATTCATGTTTAATTATTTGGAAACCCCCAACTAGGGGGGTTATGTAAAGAGTGAGCCAACAGAGCAAATATACAAATCAAAACTTTAAAAATCCGGGGCTTTTCCCAGAAACAAAAACAAAGACAAATTTAAAAAAGCCAAATGCATCTTTTTTTAAAAATAACAAATTCGGGTTGGCAAAAAACAAACACGAAAAAAATTTGCTTGCTAGACAATGACTAAAAAAAGGGGTTTTTTCACTGAAATTTTGCTTGAACCAAAATCAAAAAAACCAAACTTTTTAAGATTTTTTGTGCGTTGGTTTTTTTCACAGACCACACATCATTTTTAAACTTTCTCTTGGTCACCCCCAAAGCTCAAGTCAGGCAATATGAATGAATTGGCCCCCTTGCCCCAGTAAGAGGTCGACATCAATCTCATTTCAAAATTTGCAAAAATTTAAGCTTTTTTCCCAGTGCAAAAGTATTTTTTTTGGGGGTGGGTTTTTGAAGCTGTCTCCTTCTTGTTGTGTGCATTTTCCCGATTTTGGTGAATTTTGAATGTTTTGGTTCATTTTTTTTTTTTTCCCATTTAATACTTTCACCCCAATGGGCGGCATGCACGGCCCCAATTCCCTGTTTGCCGCCCATGTGTGCGCACGCGTTCAGTTCCTGCTGCCCCCAGTTTTTTGCCATTTTTTTAAATTTATTTTTTTGGTAGTTTGACAAAAAATCAAACTTAGTAATTTAAAATTTCATTCCCTTTTAATGGGGGAAAATGCAACTGTTTCTGAAAAACATGGCTGCAAGTAAAAAAAAAAATTCTTTGTTTACATTCCAATCCCTTTTTTTAAAAACAGGGGTTTTGAATCTAAAGGCAAAACGCTAAGAAAAAATCATGCTGTTTGTTTGGCTGGTTTTGATCAAATGCATTTGTGTTTGAATGTTTTGTTTTGGGCCCTTCACGGAAAACCACTTATGATGCAGCGGCATCCCCTACAGTTGAGGTTCAAAAAATTATTTTCGGGGCACCCTTCAAAAATAAAATTTCCCTTTCCTCTTTTTTAAATTATGGGTTTGGTCTATCCCCTTGCCCTCATCATAAGACCCAATTTTGGAAATTTGTATTTCCGAACTTCACTGGGCAAAAAAATTTTGGGTTCCACCCCTTCCCCCCTTCCCCGACCCTTATTTCGGCCGGGTTTTTCCCAAACCGCGCTTAGGGGGGGAAAGCCGAGTGCCAGTTCCTTTGTTTTTAAAGCGGGGGGGGGGGGTCAGCCAAGTTCATGATAGACCCAAAAAAAGTGGGTTTTTAAAAACTCGCTGGGAAACACCCCCAAGACTAAATACAGACCCTTTTTTCCCCTTAAAACCTTTTAAAGGAAAAAGGTTTTGAATTTTTTTATGTTCCCATCCCCCAACAGGGGGGGACATGGCAGTTTTGGCATTTGTTGTCCGCCCGGCCACCCCCCTTGGCTGCGGGGCCCCGGGTTAGACCCCGGTCCCCCCTCTATTGGGGGCCACGGCTGGAAAAGGGGTTAAAGGTGTTTCATTCTTGTTTTAACGTTTGTACCTTTGAGCAAACCAATTTTAAATTTTCTGGGTTTTTTGGGTTTTTAATTTTGGCAAATTTTTAAAATGATTGAGATTTGTTTTTCATTTTCTTTTTTTTTTCCCTTCCCTCATGTTTAAACCCCAAATTTGGAAATAGTGTTATTGCAGTGACACGGGAGAGGCAATCTCAGCAAAAAATTTTGATTAAAAAAAAACAGAGTAAAAATTTACAGAAGCCTATGAAAAAAAATACATATTTGGCAAAAAAAAAAAAAAAAACCCAAAAAATTGGAATATTGGGACAGTAAAGGGTTTTTTCTTGTATTTTTTCCCCAAATGTAATGTAACAGCTTTTTGAATGAAAAAAAATTTTACTGGTGAAATAATGGGGAAAAACTTTCATCCCCTCTTTCATAAAAAAGATCCCTCCCTAAGTGGGGATTCAAAAAACATGGAAAAAAGTAATATGTAAAAAAAAACCCGTGTTTGTTTAAAAATGGGCCTTTTTTATGTGATGAAAAAACAGGGTTTAGGGACAGTGGCCCGGGCCTTTCCCCCCTTACAACCTACACATAATGAAACTGTGAAGTTTAACAGCCAGTGGTAAGCAAGGGCTAAAGGATCAACGACAAAAATGCGAAAAAAAGGGGAAATCCAATATATAACCAGCCCCAAAAATTTTGGGGGTTTTCCCCTTTAGCATTTCAGGGGGTTTGGAAAAAAAAAAGGTTTTTTCCCTCTTTAAATTTCCTTTTGTTTAAACCCCTAATAATTTTCTATGTTTACAGTCATTTTTTTTACCCTAAATTTTATTAACTTTTCTCTGGTTTTTTTGTCTCAAATATCACTGTTTTTCTATGTTTTCATTGTTAGGTTTTAAATTATTTTTATAAGCAACAGTCTGCTGTTTTACCTTTAAAAAAGCTTATCCCCTTTTATCTCTTTGGGCCACATTCGATCATTCGTGTTTAGGAAATAGATCTCTTCCGCCATCCCCTTATGTCACAGGCACACACCAATGCCCTTTGGCCCGCTCACAAAACATGAAAACAAACTGTGAACGAAAAAAATATATGCCCCGACTTAAAAAAAGTCCACTTGCCCAAAAAAGCTATATGCAATGGGAAATTTTTCTAAGTCCTGTTTCCTTTCACAGTTTCAAGATAGAAAAAACCGTGCTTTCGTATTTGACTTGGACATAATTTACTTTCCACCTCAAGGGGGTTTTGGGGGCTTGACATTCAATGCCGTTTCTAGTGTAAAGTATGGATTGTTGTTTTTGTTTTTTTTCAAAAAACGTAAATTTCTTTCTGGCTTGGGAAATATTTTTCTTTGTTTAGTTCTACTGTCATTTGTTCGAAAGTGGGTAATTGTAAAAAAAAAATGTTCAAATGAAAAAAACACAAAAACTGAATTTTGTGCGTTTCTCGCGTCATGTGTGTGTGCGTTGTTGGGGTGTGTGTTTGGGTGTGTTTTTGTGGGTGTTGTGTGGGGTAAAAGGGGGGAGAGAGAGAGAGAGAGGAGAGAGAGAAGAGGGGACGGGGAGGGGAGAGAGGAAAAAGGGGGAGAGAGACGACAGACACACAGACACACACAGAGAGGAGAGAGAGAGAGGGAGAGAGAGAGAGGGAGGAGAGGAGAGAGAGAGGAGAGAGCACAAGCTGTGTGTTGTTTTATGTGTAAATTTGGGGGAAAAACCCTTTTACCAAAATGTGTAAATGTCCCCCTCATTTTTGAAATTTTAGGGTTTTCCCTCATCATTTTAATGCTATTTCAATTTTGCATCCACTGAGCTCTACTCAATTTCTGGTGGAAGTTTACCAATGAAATTTAATTTTGTTTTTTGTTTTTTTTTCTGAACAGAAAAAACCCCCTGACTGCTGAGGTTTTGTTGCCTTTAGTCAGGCTCTGTGCAAGATCTTTATCCCCAAAAACCCAAAAAAACCCAAACGTAATTGTCTGGGGGAGAACTGTGTGGAAAACCCCAGGGACTTCTTCTATCTTGTTTTCAAAGAGTTTACCCCGCCCGGGGGAAAAAATTTCCCAAAAACCCTTCACGTTTGGGGGTCACTTTTAAAAATCTTTTTCCCCCCCCTTTTGCAGATTCAAATAAATTTTAAAATGTTCCTGCAAAGTTTTCCCGGGAAAATGTAAAAGACTTTTGGGTCGCCACCCCCCCCCCGGGGACGCAAGTTTTAAACCCGGGGGGTGAATCAGACAGCCAAATGACTCAAAGCCCCACCTTACCCAAAGGGCCAAAAAGAGGGGGTTTGGGGGCTCCCAAACTCCACAGGGTCTGGTTACACTCCCGTTGGGGCTCACAGGTCATGTACCATTTAAGTAAATACAAACAGCAGTTGTTTTTGAGATTGGGGGGCATTTCCACATTCAGTTTGTTAAAGGGAATTTTGTGATGAAACTTTTCTCCAAAAAAAGGGTTAAAAATAAATAGGTGCCCCGAAGATAGTAAAACCGTTCCATGAGAGGTTTTGGGCAAAAGCAGTCCAAAAGGGGGGTGAACTTTGGTTAAAAAACCCGAAGGCATACTTTTTTCTTTCTTTTTTCTTTTTCCTTTTCTCCCCCCTTTTTTTTTTTTTTTTCCTTTTTCTTAAAAGGGGAGAGTTTCTTCATTATTTTCATTTTAGTAGAGTCTAACTAAAACTTTATCGCCCGTGGTGACCCCCCAAACTGGGATTTGTTTCCCCAAAAGTGCATGTATCAGGGAAAACCCAAACCCACCTTGGGATCCCCTGAGGGCTCGGAAAAAACCATTTTCTTCTGTTTGGCCCGGTTTTTTAGTAACCGAGCTTTGTTTGGTTTTAAAAAAACCCTGTTCGGACCAAAAAAAAACCCGCAAAAGCAAGGGGAAAAAAATTTTATGATTAACTCCGGGACTTCATTTTCTACGGTCAATAGGGAAAAAGGGAAAAAAAAAGGAGGTAATGGGAAAGGTAAAAACCCCGGGCAATGGCAAGGTACAAAAAAAAAAGGAGATGTTTTGCAAGAGGGTTTAAAGTAAAACCCTTGAAACAATGGGAATTTGGGGGGTTTTTGCTGGAAAATCATTCAAAAATTTTTAAAGGGGTCCCATTAAGACAAAAATTTTTGGAAATACCCGTAGGATGCAGGTGTAGAATCTCCCCGTGCCCCAGTGTTTATCCAAAATGTCGGGCCAAAAACTGATATATACGTATTCCCGGACCCCTTTCTTATCTACGGATGAATGAGAGGAAGCCCAAAATTTCATCCCTGTTATGAAGTCTAAAACCGAAGGTTTAAAATCCACAGCTTTAAAAAAAATCTTTTGAGATCACCCGTTAAAAAAAAAGGAAAGGGCAAAAAATTCTGTTTGGCTTTTATGTCCGGGTTTTTGGTGACCTCAAACACTGATTTCCCCTGCACATCCCTGTTGTAAACAAAAAGCTCCTGACCGTGTTCAGGGTCAGCAAATCAATGGACTTTGGGGGTGCCTCCCCCATCTTTCGCACCAACTCTGCCCTTTTAAAAACTATCAGCCCAAAAAAAATCTCCCTTTTACAAAATATGAAAAAAACTTTAGGCCAGAGGGGCCCTGCTTTTAATGGGCAGCATGGAACGCATATTATCATTGCAAAATTTAAATCCCCAAAAAATCCTGGAATTTATTTTCATCCCTCACTAATAAATTGTTAAAAAAAAAAAAAAGGGCTTCAGGGGAAAAAGCAGCCCATGCTGATTTTAAAGGGTGAACTCAGCCCCTAGTTTTAATGGACTTGCATTTCAGCTTTTGGAATTTCTATGATGGGTTAGCAAAACCCACACCAAATGCCACAACGCGGCGCGCACACACACACACCAAAGGGGAAGGAAAAAAACTATCGTTTTGCCTGACTGCCTGTCTGTTATCTATTGTGTGTGGGGTGTGTGGGTAAATAGACAGACGAAAAATATGAAGATTGTTATAAGTATCTATTATCTATATTTAATGCTGCCCAATTAAGTAGGGGGGGAAAACAAAGTGCAGGGTAAACAAATTTTTCAGACGTTTTAGTAAATTTAAATTGGGCAAAAAATCTGAAAAATTTAAAAAAAAAAAACTGTTTTTTAAAATGAAAAAAAAATGGGGGGAATATATTATAATATGGGGAAGCCCTTACTAGCCCGCCCCGAGGGAACCCCTTCGTAATCCCTCTCAAAGGCAACCCTTTTTTTGTTTTCCTGCCCCCTAGGCCTTTCGTCACTGGATCGGACTCATCAGGGAACACGGTAATTGTGGGTTTTGGGTCTTTGTGTAAATAGAGACACACCCCAGTCCATTTATTCTTGGGGGTGTTTCCCCCACCAAGGGGGTTTGAAAAAAAAATCCAAAAGCAAACCTCAAACAGCCAGTGAAGGGTAATAAAAGGAACAAAACAAAAAGTGTGGAGAGGAAAAAAGTCGCTGGGAAAAAATAAAAGCATTATTCAAAAAAAGTTTAAAATTTTAGGGGACAAAAATTTTTTAGCCTTTGCCCTTTAGGATCCATTCAAGGAGAAAGGGGGGTCCCAAAAAAAATAGGAAAATCTGAGGGGGGCAGCTTGTGTTCAATAAAACCCCGCATTGTAAGTGGTAAGAATTGCACAGAACAAACCTTTTTCTTTGGTCTCCAAGAGAAGCAAACTCCCAATGACTGACCAAAAAAATTTTAAAGCTGAAAAATTAAGTAGGGGGGGGAAAACAAATGCAGGCTACCCAAATTTTTTCAGTTTGATATTATTTATTGAAAAGATCTGAAATTTAAAAAAAAAAACAAATGTTTTTGGGTGAATGGGAAAAAAAAATGGGGGGGGAAAATTTATAAATATGGAAGCCCTTTTTGCTGCCGGGGAAAGGAAAACCAAAAAACCCTCTCAAAAGGGACATTTTTTTTGTATTTCTGGGTCCTAGGGGCCCTTTTGTCCGTGGTTTGGGGCCCCATAAAGGGGGAAAGGGGTAATTGTGTCTGTGTCTTTTGGGGGGGAAAAAGGACACACCACAGTCCATGATTCTGTGGTGTTCTCACCACCCAAAGGGGACGAAAAAAGAAAACCCAAAAAAAAGCCCCCCAAAGCCCCCCCCAGTGGGAAAGGGGAAAAAATGGAACAAAACAAAAAAATGTGGAGAGGAAAAAAAACGCTGAAAAAAATAAAAGCATTATTTCAAAAAAGTATAAAAATAGGGGGACAATTTTTGAGCCTTTTCTTGAGGATCCATTTAAGGGGTGCAAGGGTAGGTCAAAAGGGTATGGAAAAAGTCTGAGTGGTCGCCCCTTTCTGTTCAATAAACCGCTGGGTTTTCTCTCTCTCTCTCTCTCTCCTCTCTCTCTCTCCTTTTCTCTCTCTTCTCTCTCTTCTCTTTTATTTTTATATATATAATATATACAAAAAAAAATAAATTTCCAAAAGGAAAAATCCCCAAACCCTTCCCGCAACCCTTTCAGAGCGGGTTGGGTTGCAATGACTGAAGAAATATTGAATTATAAACAAAAGTTGCTCTTATGTCCCTTTGATTGAAGAAAATTTTTTGGGGGGATTCGCTTTTATATCCCGCAGTGGCAGATGATTCTGCCAATAACAGTATGTGCTTGAGTGGGTGAAGGGGAAAAAAAAAAATAGATGCTTTTCAAAATTGGGGGCCTTTTAGCATGCAAATTCTCCCGGGGGGAAAATCCTCCAATTGGGAGGGGGAAAATCACTAACTATAACTCCTGGTATATACCGTTTTTTCGAAACTTGGTGGTTTCTCCTCAGTGACCGCGGGAAAATGGGGAATTTGGGTCCCCGGGCCCTTTTAAATTTTAAGAAGAATGCAAAACCCCGAATTTTTCGGGATTTTCTTCTTCTTTTAAAAGAAAAGGCAGAGGAGTAAAAATTTCACTTTTTCCGGGGGGCAATGGGAGAAACCCCCAAGTTTCGAAATATCGGGATATGCCAGGGGTTATTTGGGTTTGTGAGTTTCCTCCCTATTGGAGGGTGTCTCCCCCTTGGAGAATATAAGTTTTGAAAGGGTCATTTTGGGAAGCATCTATTTTATTTTTTTCCCCCTTACCCACTCAAGAAAATAAGGGTTTGTTAGGCGAATCTCGGCCCCTGCAGATATGAAAAGCGAATTTCCCCCCATTTCTTCAATCTAAAACATAAGGCAAAGGGTTTGTTTATAAATTTAATATATATTTATATATATATATATATATATATTTTTATTTTCTCTCTCTCTCTCTCTCCCTCCTTTTCCTCCCCTCTTCTCTCTCTCTATTATATATTTATATATATAATTTAGAGAGAGAGAGAGAAAAGAGAGAGAGAGATGAGGAGGAGAGAGAGTAGGGTAAAATTAGCCCCTTTAAAATTTGACATGACATCACAAAAATTTGAATACTCGCCCCGCCACAATCACCCCATCTCTCCATCTCCATCAAAAACCCCGGGCCCCAAACAACTCCAAAAGTTCAGCTGCCGGGGGATGAAGGGAATCAAAGGGCGGTCTGTCGTAAAAATTTCCGGGGTCACGACCTGCTGCTCAGATGGATCCCAGAAATCCGAGGCAAACCCGAGGGGCCCAAAACAAGGCCGAGTGGAAAACCGGGGGTGCCCTGAAAAAAAAGTCACCCGAGACTGCATGGTGCTTTTCCCCTGTTTTGATTTTTTTTTTTTATTTCCTGTTGTGGTGTAAAAGAATGTTAGACAACAAACAAAAACATATGAAAATACAAAAAAACACACACACACCTTTTGCATGCAAAGGAGGGGGACACAGACGGGAACCAACCCCACACACACACACACCACCACACAACAAACCCCACCACAAAACACCCCACAGCCCCCCTCTCTGCTCTCTTCTCCCCCTTTTACTTGCACGCACCCAACACACACAAAACAACACACACCCCACCACACACACAATACACACACACACACAAAGTCAGTCATGGTATGACTTATTTTAACCTTTTTTTAACAAAATGTTTCCATGCTTGTAAATCAGAAAAAGAGGGGGAGAGAGAGAGAGGGGGGAGAGAGAGAGAGAGCGAGAGAGGAAAAAGAGGCGAGAAAAGGGATGAGAGAGAGAAGAGAGAGACACACAGAGAAAAAAAGAGAGACACAGAGAGAGAGGGAAAAGTTTAAATCTGCTATTATTTTTACCCTTTTCCGGGAAAGGTCCTTTTTTAAATTTTTCTGTGTGGTCTGGGTTTTTTTTTATCTCCTCCCCCAAAACCATCCCCCCTTCCCCCCCTGTGCCCCTTTTCCCAAACCTCTTTTTCCCCCCCTTTCCCCACTTGTCCCTTTCCCCTCCTTCCTCTCTCCTGTCCTCCCCGTCTCTCCCCCCCCTTCTCCCCCCCCTCCTGTCCTCCCCCCATCCTTTGTTTTCCTTTTTCCTCCCTTATCCCCAAAAGGTCCTTCTTCACCCTACTCCCCCCCTCACTTTTCCCCGGGCCTCCCCCCTTTCCCCTAAACCCCCCTTTACCCCCCCTCCTCTACTGTCCCCCCCCTTTCTCCACCCCTCTTCCCTTTCCCCGAGACTTGGGTTCAAATCTCAAAATCTCCCTCCCATCCACCCTTCTCCCCTCCTCCAATTTCTCTTAGTTCTTTCATACCCCACCCTTTACTTTGGGTTTTTATCCATATTCACATTTTTTTGTTGGGGGTTTTTAATGGGAAAATAAATTTGACGGTTTGCACAAAAAATGATTCACACTTGATTGGTCTGTATGTCAAAATTTAAAAAGGGTTTACTAGTAAACCCCTTTTTTTTTTTTGAAACCCCTCACTATCAATAAATACAAAATTTAAATGGAAAAAAAAATTTTTGCCGCCTCTTTTAAAATTTTTTATTTAAAAAACAACAAAACATTTTATGCGAAGAAAAACCCAAACATAAATGATTTATTTTAAGGGTGGGTTGGGTTTTTTTTTTTTCCTTTTTTTTCCCCCCTTTTTATTGGAAAATAAATTTTTCAAAAACAAAAATTTTGGTCGTGTTTTTTATGCTTCCCCCCCATGATCATGAAAATTTCCCGGGTAAATGAAACATATTGGGCCCCTCCAAAAGAAAACCGGGCAACCAGAGAGGCCATTCCCCCCTGTGCGGGTAGTTCCCCAGCCCGAATTGGATTTTTAATGTTAAAAATTTGTTTAGGGAGCCTCCGCAAATGGGTGCCAAAGGGCTGGGTGCCCAGTGACACATGGGAACCAATTTAAAACTAAAACTTGTTTTACAAATTTTAAAACTGAATTCATTTATGGAAAAAAAAGCGAAGTTCTGAGGGGTAAACAAAAAGATTTAAAAACTTTTATAAAAAAAAGAGAAGTAAATGGCTAACATTTGAAAATTATAAAAACCAGAAGCTCTTCCCAAAATTCCGGGGTTGGTTTTTGTTTTTTCCCTCCCACCCCCCTTTCCCTCCCCTGTTTTTCCCTTTTTTAAAAATTTTCTTTCCCCTTAAAAAAAATGAAAATTTGAGGTTCTTTCTTTTTTCTTCTTTTCTGGTTTAAACCATGTCCTTCCTCCCCTACCACATGCCCCTTTTAAAAAATTAAAAAAACCCCCGAAAAAAATCGGCCCTCTACCCCCCTAACTTTCTTATTTTTGGGTTCTTCCCCCTTCTTCATTCAAAAATTTTTAAATCTATAAATTTTTTTCACCCTTCCCCTTCCCCCCCTCCCAAAACTCCTTAGCTTTCAAAAAAATTTTTGGCTGAAAAAATTTGCTTTTTTTTTGTTGCAAAAGCACAAGTGTGACAAAAAGGTCACATAAAACTTCGTGCAAATTTATTTTTTGGGCTAAAAAAACTTGTTTTGCCCCCTTTTCAATAAATAAAAAAGGGGGGAAAGGAAAAATTAAATTGCCAAAAAAATTAAAAATTTTTTTTAAAAAAAAACACAACCCTTTGGAAAAAAATAAAGGTTTTTTTTAGGGTTGGGGGTCTCGAAAAAAAAAAATTTTTAAAAAAAAATTAAAGTGATTTATTGGGGTTTAAAGGGTATAAATTTTCAGGCAAAAAAAAGGGGAATTTGTATTTAAAAAAACAGAAAAAGAGAGGCCAAATCGATGTTGGGGAACCATAAGACTCAAAAGAAAAAAAATTTTGAAAAACCGGGGAACTTGTTCAAAGGTTTTAAAAAAAAAGGAAAAAAAATTTAAAATTTTTCAACGGGAAAAACAAAAAAGGGGAAAAAATCTATTTAAAAATTCCCCCCGTTGAGGCAAACAAAATTAAAACTTTTAAAAAAAAAAAAGGGAAAAGGAAAATCTATTAAGAGGGGGGAAAAAATTTGTAAATTTGGCCAGGGGGCTGAAATGGGGGGGGGGGGGGGGGGGAGAGTGATAAAGGGAAGAAAAAAAAATTGATCAAATACTTTTTTTAAAAGGGATTTAAAAAATTGGATGTTTTTTAAAAAAACTTTATTTTAGAAAAAAAAAATTCTTTTTTTTAAAAAAAATTAATAAAAGGGGAAAAAAAGAAAAAAAAAAGTGTGGGGAGGGCCCGGGCAGTTTCCGCCCCAAAGGTGCCCCCCCCTGGACCTGCGCTCCACAAAAGGCACCGGGTCCTTTTTTCGGCAAAGGAACAGAGTAAAAGATCGGGCAGTCCCTAAAAAAAGACCCCCATGGGTTCCACCCAAATTATGATGCCCCCGGGAAAAAAAAAACCCTAAAAGTGCCAAACACCCCCCCCCAAAATTGGCCCAGGAAAAAAAGGAAACTGAAACAAATTTCCCAAGGTTTTAGCCCCTTAGAAAAAAAAATTTGGAGCTTTCCCCAGAAAATTTTTGGGGCAGGGGGTTTTTCCTGGGGGGAATTTTGGGAGAAATTTAAAAAAGAAAAAAAAAAAGGGTGTGGGGGGGAAGGGGAAGAGTTTCAGGGGGCCCCCCGAAAGGAGGCTGGGGTGCGAGGGGAAAGGACGCCAAACTCAAAGATATCGGGCAAAAATGTCCGGAAACGAGGAAAATTAGATCAGGATGGCCTAAAAGAAAAAAAAACCCCCCTGGGGGAACCCGTATTTAAACCAGGACCGGAAAAAACCTATCCAAAACCCCCAGACCCCCACCCCCCCGTAAAAAGGCCCAAGACACAGAATTTGAACGGTTTGGGGGCCCCAAGAAGAACCAAGTGTGTTTTTTATGAAAAATTTTTGGGCCCAGGGGTTTTTAGCATGGCCTTTTGGGAGAAATTAAGGAAGAAGAAAAGAAAAAAGATTACCCCCAGAACCTTTTTTCATAGGCCCCCTAAAATACCTGGTGGCTAAAGGGGGGAAGAGGGGGAACCCCTTAAATTCGGGGAAAAAATGCCTAAAAGGGTTTAACAAAATAGTAAAAAGAAAAAGAAAACCCCCGAATGCTGGGGACCCAGGGAAAAAAACACCCTCCACCGGCCCCCACAGCCCCACCCCCCCGTGAGCGGCCCAAGAAAAGCAAGCCGAAAGGCATCCCCAAAAGGAAAACCCAAAAGGACCCATTAACGGGCTTTTTTTTTTTTTCCCCCGGGGACCCCAGGGTAAATTAAGATAAGAAATGGGTTTTCCCACACCAAAGGGCAACCCAGGGGGTCACCCGAAAAAATTTAACCCACAAAAAAAAAAAAAAAAACTTCCAAAATTTGGAAAGCCCCCCCAAACAAAAAACCAAAAACCAAAATTTTTCCCCGAAAATTTAAACAGTGAAAAAGAATTTCCCAAAAAAACCCGGTCCTAGGGGGCCCCAAAGGGAGGGACCCCTTAAAATTTTTGTGTCTTTAAAGCCCCAAACAAAAAAAATTTCTTTGTAGTGGTCATACAGGAACCCGGGGGCCCTTCACCAAAAAAAGGAAAAAGGGGAAAAAAACCCCGGGTGAGCCGGAAGAACGTTTCCCTTTTTTCCCCCCGACGGGGGGAAACAAGGTTTGGGGGTTCGGAGGTTTTTGGGTTTTTTAACCTCCGCCAGGGCCTCCAAATTTTAATTTTTTTATTCAAGGGGGGAAAAATTTGGCTTTCCTTTTTGGGCCGGTAAAAGACCCCATTTGCCCCCCGTCCAAATCCAGGAACCCCGATTTTTTAAACCGCCCCCTTCAATTTGCAAAAAGCAAAAAAATAAAAATTTGGTGGGGGGTTCCCAAAGGGCCCAAATGCCACCGACAGAAAGAAAGTCCCCTCCAAAAAGGGAGATTTCCAAAGCCGTATTGACTAAGAGGAATCAAAGTTGAATTATGTTCCAACAATTTGGGGAAGGGGCATTAAAGGCCACCCCCCTCAGGGTCAGGAAAAAATTTTTTTAAAGGAGGGAAAAGGAACACCCTAAAGCTTGAGCCCGGAGAGTTTAACCCCCAAAGCCCCCTAAAACAAACCCGGGAAAAAGGCCTGGGGTTGAGGGGAAATTGGAAAAAACGGAAACACTCCATTAAGTTTCCCCAAGGGGCTAACCCCCCCGGGGGAAACTTTTGGTTTTAAACCCTTTTTTATGGGGGTCAAAACAACATAGGGGGGTTTCGTTTTTTTGCCCGGGGTGAATTTTGACGGAGCCCGGGGGAAAAACACCCCTCCAAAAGCGCCGGGGGGCAACCCCAAGACAAAACACCCCGGGGGAGGCAAGTTTTGAAAAAGGGGGTTTGCACCAGACAGCAAGCTATCCATTTGGCGGCCACCGAGGGGTCAACGTTTTTATCCCCCACTTTTCCCCCGGGAAAATTTTCCCGGGGTTTTTTTTTTAGGGGGGTTTTTTTCCTTCCCGTTTCCCTTTTTAACCTTCTCCAGGGTCACCCAAAATTTAAAGCAAAGAAGAAAAAAAAACACCCGAAGGTGTGGGGGGGCCCCCGAGAAGCACTGCTTCACCGCCCCCAGAGAGCCCCTGCACCACCCTGGAGGCCGCGCGCGCTGACGGGGGGTACAGGCACGCGCGGGAAAACCCTTAAGATATCAAGGGACATAACGCTCCTAAACAAGGAAATTAGATACGGGTGCAGTCACAAAGCCTTAAAGTGCTCCCCAGGGTTTTTACCACCCCGTATTTCATGACTGCAGGCCACCGGCGAAAAACACCACCCCCAGCTCCCCGGCCCACCCCCAGCCCCAACCCCCCCTCCCCGGACAGTGAACAGTGCCACCCCAGACACAGCCAAGTTTTTCCCCATACAGTTTTTATGTGCCCTAAAGAGAGAATCAAATTTGTAGCTAAAATTTAAAAGAAAACGAAGTTGGATATAAACAGCCTGGTTTTGTTTTCGGGTTATGATTTTTTTTATGAAAAAAGGACCCCTTTTTCTGGGGTTTGCCTGTATGTAAAGCTTTCCCCCTTCATGCTCCCCTTGGGGGAAAACAAAAAAACGCTTTCAAGAGAGGGTGTGGGGTTTTATTTTTCAGCAAAGGACAATAAAAAAAATTTTACTTGGAGTTGTTGAAGTCCTGTTCATTGCTAGAATATACAAACTTTGGATTTTTTTACATTAAATATTATTAAAAAAGTTCGATCAGGTTGTATAAGGGAGATTTTTAATTACCCAAAGAATAAAGGGCAAGAACCCGAAGGAAAACGAATGTTGTGAAGCAGTTAAGATACATCTGATTCAGTCTGTTCGCAGTCCAACTGAAGAAGAACAGGACAAAAACTGTTGATTGATTTGATTCTTGTAACGAATAACCTGATATCTGAATTGAACACCACGTCCATTTGGGAAAAGCGATCATGATGTTTTGATATTTGATGTATATATCGCAATTGATGACTGTGACAAAAAAAGCAAAATCATAAATAAAAATTTTGAAGAGGGAACTACAACAAAATGAGAGAGGATTTAAAAAAAGGTTGCTGGACTGAGTTGTTTGCTTAGTGTGGAAACTGTTGGTAAAATAAAAGAAAAAAAATTCAAAAAGCAGTGGATTTAAAATCCCCCAAAAAGGGAAGTAAAGGTAAAAAAAATTTAAGACCAAAGGGATGAGGAAATTGTATTAAAGAAAATTTTAAAAAAGTACAATTTTATAAAAGTTTTTTATCACACAAATGGTATAAGTTTAAAAATTATATAAGTTAAAAAAGAATGTTTGAAGGTAGAAAAGCAAAAAAGTACAGGGCATAAAATTGAAAAAAATAGGAGAAGAACCAAAAATGTTCTGGATCCAAAATGTTTTGGGAAATATTCCGCTCAAATTAAAATGTCAACTCTTCAATTAGTCCCCTGAGAAAAAAAAGTGGTAATATTGCATTAGTAAAAGAAAAGGGCCGAGGTGCTAAATAAATTTTTTTAGTGTTTTCATAAAATTTAAAAATGTTCCTGAAATGACAGCGCCTTTTATCTGAGGAAAAAACCTGTGTGTTGTCATTACACCATTAGGGGTAAAAGAAAAATTAAAAAAATTTGGATGTTGCTAAAAGCTTCTGGCCCAGATGGTTTACCAGCTAGAGTACAAAAGGGAGTTATGTGTAGAACGCAGTCCCTTTGTGTGGCTGTTAAATAAATAAATAAGTGAAGGAGGGTACCCGGGTTTGGAAATTTTGCAACTGTAACGCTTTTTTAAAAAAGGACCAGGTCGGACCCGGAAATTTTCCCCTGAAAGTTTGATTGTTCCTTTGCAAATTGTTTGAGTATTTGTGAGGATGCAATAGTAAACCAATGAAATGATTTTTCCTTATATTCAGTTCCCAAACATGGTTTTTAACAGGGTAAATTTGTATGACACAACTTTTAGAATAAGGGAAAGTTTTTACAAATTGTCGATGAGGGGCTTGCTTTTGACGTAATTTATTTGGATTTTAGGAAGCTTTTGACTCTGTGCCCCACTACGATTGTTAAAAAATTAGGGGTTAGGGTATAAAGGGGAATATATACAACTGGTTAAGAGTTTTTTTCAAATCGAGTACAAAGGGTGAAAGTTGGAAAATTATTTTCAAATTAGATGTTGAAGCGGTATTCCGCAGGGAGTATTCTTGGACCTTTTCTGTTCACATTTTTTAAAAATGACCTGCCAAATGTGTAATTAGTTATGTAAAATTTTTGAGATGATCGAAAATATTGATTTGTAAGTAACCTCTTAAATTACAAGATGAATTGTAATTAAATTTAAAGGGGGGAGTGAAACAGGGAAATTTATTTTTAAAAACCCATTTTAAAGCAAGGTTATACATTAGGGAAAAAAAATCCGGAGTTACATATACATGAAATAAATGATGCGTCTCAGATGTTGTTTCCCGTTTCAGAAGAAAAAGTCGGGGTTTAATTTTTGATGCAGTCTAAAATTTGACAGCCCAAAACTGTGTAATGATAAAGCAAATAAAATGCTGGGATAATACGGTCTTTTTCATATTTGGATACGAAGTTTTTACATTACAAAAAAGGATTAGTTGCCCCCACCGGGTAGGAAATGTGATAGGGGCCCTTATTTAAAAGGCATCAGCAAGTTTTGGAAAGTCAAAAAAGACCCACCTTTTTAAATTAAGGAATTCAAATATTTTAGCTATGAAATGATTGGAAGGTTAAATTTACCATCGTTAAAGTTCCGAGAATAAGGGGAGCTTGATTGAGACTTAAAGCTATTTAAGGGACTTAACAGTAAAAATTTTAAACTTTTTTTTCAACAAACCCACAATAAAATTAAAAAAATTCGGGTAAAAAATCCAAATTAATTTTGCCATAATTTAGAAAATTTTCTTTAGTAAAAGGGGCCCCGTATTGGAACAACTACCTGCAACATTAAAAAAAGCAAAAAATTTGAATACTTTTTAAAAACCCGGATACTAACGCTGAGTTAAATATGTTAAAATTTCAAATTTGATTGATAGAATAGATTTAAATATATCCTGGCATATGCATGCATTAAGGAACCAATGTTTTTTGAAAAAAAAATGATTGGGACACAAAAAGCTGTGAGGGGTATCAAATCCAAGTGAATGAACTGAACTGAACTGAAATAAGCGTCAGCCCGCGTTTAAGCGTTTCCCATCTGGTTTGCCCATCATACTATCCGAATCACTGCCCCAAATTTTGCGGGCTTCTTTTCGGTGGACATTTCATTGGTAAAAATTGTCGTGCACACACGCTAAGAAAGAATATCACATATGGCTACTCTGTTTCAAATCAAAGGGGCGGGGGATCTCTCATCTCAGGTGGTTCACATGCGTTTTTTTGAACTTCTCGGATTCTCGCAAAAAAGCATAGGCACTGGGGTTTTCTTGTTTTTTCTCATGTTAGAACATTCAAACAAACAAGGCATAAGATATTTCGTAACATTGTTGTACTGGTAATTTTTGTCTTATTATTTGCTCATTTGATAAAGCGATGGTGATTGCATTGAAAAAAGGTACCCTTTTAATTTATTTTAAAACAGCATCAGAAGCTCCGTTTTGCTAAAAAAAGATGCCCCCAAAAATTCCGTCGCCGTCTCAATGTAAAAAATTCGCTCTGTTCGACTCTGGGCTATTTTTCTCAAAAAATTGGGGCAGCGCAAGTCTTATGATAATTCAACGAACAAATCTTCAGCAGGCGTAATGCACAAATTCAAATAGTGTTTTATCTCATCTGTCGTCCGCTTGTAGGACTGGGAAACTGCATGAAAGGGAGGCCATACACGGCCCCCAAATGGGCTTTCGAAAGCCCCGTGTTTGCTTTTTTAGCGGATTCTTACTAAAACATTCCCTTCTTTTTTTCTTCTTCCAAAAAAACTGGTTCACTCAAAAAAAAGGAGGTCACCAGCCGCATGTTAAAAAAGAAAAAAAAAATAACTAAAACAGTGGACTCAGACTGTTGGCCCCCGGACAAAAATTTTGGAGGCCTATATCACGTGCCAAAAAAAAACAAATACAAAAATATATACATCCCTATCGATTGTTTTTTTTGGGAGTGTGTGTGTGTTGGGGGTGGGTGAACCCGAAAGAAAAAGGTGCCATGTACGATAGTCGAGATGAAAAATTTTGGGGTTTAAATAGTGACGCCAAAACACGGGGGTAATTTTATTTGTGTTAAAGTGCGCAAATTTTCTTTGGGATTACCCCTTTTTATGGGTTTAAAAATTTGTAAGAAAAGACTAATTTTTTCTTTATGAATACAAAAGGTTACACAATAAATTTTCGCGTAAAAATACAAAAAGCTAGGAATGATTTTTGTTATTTAAAAAATTTTTAAAAAAATAATTTACAAATTTGTTACAAAATTGTTACACACGAGCTTTAAAATTTGGACCATAGTTATATAATAAAAACCCAGGTCTAAGATAAAATTGGGGGTTTTGATTTTTGTCTAGATAGGATTCATTCCCATCTAATTATTAGGCTAACCCAATCAAGGGTTACGAGGCTGGCAGCCCAGGGTTTTGGTTTTTTAAAGTGTGTGAGAAAAATTTGGGCAGATTGGCTAGGAGGTGTGTTCAATTACAATGATTAGGCCCCGGCTTGGGACATTCAATGTCTTCTTCATTTACTTTCGCGCAATGATCGTTTTTTGATGTACATACGTGGGCTGACGTTTAAGTGTTTCTTTTTAGATGTGGGGGGGCTAGGGATTATCCTAAGGACAGTAGAATAAACAATTTTGGTGCTAGATTCCTTTGGAGAGAAAATTCAGTTTTTTAACTGGGGAGGCAAGCAGTGGCAGAAGACTTTTACATTCTGTTTGGGGGGAGCAAAGAACTTTCGCAGGGAAAGAAGCAAGGTTAAAAAAAAAAAAGCTTGATAAAAGAAAAAGGAGGGGATTTGGCGTGTGTGTTTTTGTTTGTGTAGTCATTGACTGATGTTTTTTTTTTTGCCCAGCCGACCACAAGAGCCCTTTAAGATGGCTGCTCTGTGTGGTGCTTGTAACAGAGAAGACACGGGGGGGGGGGAGTAGGGGGGGTCACCACACACAGAAGTCCCAAATTTAAATTTTGTGTATTGTAATATTTTTATTTTAAGGATTATTTCATTTAACATCATTTAGTGTTTCCCTTTTTATAGGGAAGTCACAGGCCTGCGGATTACCCCTCTATCCTGTCAAGTCAGTGATATTGGTATTGGGTTTAAATTTGTGCGTGTTAGTGTCATCGGTGATGTCTGAATGTACTAGTTAAGTTTGAAAAACTCTGGGTTCGTTTTCGCTCATGTGTCTCCCCAAGTTTTTTTTTATAGTTTTGTCAATCAAACCTCCCGTGGGGCAAACTCAAACCAAAGAAAAGAGGGGTGCGCCATGACCCCTCTGTGGGGGGCCACAATTACAAACCGCTACCAACTTCGAAAGTACTCGACGCCAAAAGGCTGCCGCCAGGGTCAAAAACCACAGACGCAGCAGCTGGTCACGACAAAGGCTTCCAGTGCCCCCCCTGTTCCAGACTCTGCGCCCCCAGATTGGGCTGCAGGGGGCCCTAGCTGCAGAAACCCAAGTCACTTCGGGTCCCAGGCTACCATCACGTCAAAGGGGGAAATACTAATTGATTGTGCCCGGAGTATTGTTTTTAGTCCACTGGTACGAATGTTCGGTAATAAACATCTCCCTTTTTTTTAATGTTTTTTTTTTTGTTAACCATTTTTCATTTATTCAGTTTCTGTAAAACATGTCTGTGAAGTTTAGAATTTAACAGTCCATTCTATTTGGAATCGCACAGGCGGCCATCCTGGTTTATATGGGCAATCCAGCGTTGTCAGAAGGGGGCAGGTTTGGGTTTAAGTATTGGTTTGGGGTGTCGGAGTTTTGGAATCCTGGCCTATCTGTGGCCACTTTTTTCGTGCTGATGCCTCGGAAAACGAGATTCCGCTGGGAGACGCACCATCATCAGTCGCACTGTGTATAAGGGGTTCAGCACACTGGTTGGTGAGACAGCAGGGTTTTCCCAAATGTCTCTCTGGACATTGCAATGGATGCGATCACCCGCTGCTTGGGGGCAGGGGTGTGCAACCGTCATAGTACCGCTTTTGATTGGCTTGGGGTGGGACGTCTGTCCTGAAAAGGCAGTGCTCTATTTTTCTTTGGAAAACAAAAAGCCTGTTGGTGGTAGGAAGGATGGACAAAATTTCGTCCCCCTTTAAAAATTGGGTGGTGTGCCAAATTGTCCACAGGCGTGGGGGCGGTATTCCAGATGTTGAGCAGGGGGCTTTGGTTCTCTCGCTTTCCTTGCGGTATGCTTTGACAGTTTGGACTGTTTTTTCTGGAGACCCTTTGATTGGATACCTGGGGCCCAGGTGATGGATGAAAGTCCCATGTTGAGGCGAAGTTTTGAAGTTTCGGTATAAATTGAGGACCGTTGTCACTCATGACTGTTTCAGGAAACCCATGCCCAGCGAAATGAACAGGAGTTTTGATGACCATAGCAGATGAGGTGTTGGGTAAATTTCAACTCAAAGAAGGGTGGTAGTCAACAAAACCCTGTATGATTTGTTGTTCCATGTGAATGGGCACTCCATCTTTTCCACGGGGTGAAGGAAAAGGATGAGGAAGAAGGGGTTCCTTGGGATTTTACCTGCACTTGGGGTACGATGTGGGATTTGGGGAATGTGTTTTTTTAAGTCGATTGGGATACTGCCAAAAAAGATGTTTCTTGCCGTTGTTCGTTTTTTTTTTACTCCAAAATGCCGAGAATTTTTTGTATCATTCTTCCCCGGAACGTTGGGGGTCAGGATCTTCTCCCTTTTAGGAAATGTAAAATGTTGTCGTTCACCCCAAAAAATTTCCAAAATTTGAGGTGTTTTTGTTGCAGTCTTTTCCGTGGTTGCCAGCCTCATGGGGTTGATTTATATCTGTAGTTGGTTTTCCTCTCTGGTGGCCTTCCGGGTTCTTTCATTTGTTGTCCCGATGGGCATATTGTTGAGAACACTTGGACTTAAAAATTTAGGATCATCTGGGTGTCTCTTGGTTCACTGGTAAAATTTCGAGACAGTGCTCAGCCCCTGGGATGAGTTTTCCCGGAACGGGGCTATGTTCAAGTCATATTTCGTAGTTGTAAGAAAAATCGTTGGAGGCGTGTTGGTGTTTTCAAGAGATTTTTTTGCAAAGGACCCCAAAAGGTTTTTTTGGTCGATCCCCTGTGATCTTTGACCTTTGATATATTGATGAAAACCCTTTTACAAAGACGATTGCCAGAAGTCTTTTTTTAATCTGTGCTTTGTTTGTTTTATTTGAGTAAGAGATTGGATGCGGGAAAACGATGGTTTTCCTTCTTGGAATACGGCTGCACCCAAGTCCGAACTTTCTGGCGTCAACTTGCAGTATTCTGGGTTTTGGGAAGGGGCAAAATTGCAGAAATGGCTGGTTAGGGTGGAGACTTTTTTTCCATGCTTTTTGCTGGGGGTTGTCCCAAAAGGGAAATTTTTATCATTGGTGGTCACACATTGGCTTTTTTGACGTCTGCAGCTGTGGGGCAAAAATTTTGGGGAGGAGTTTTCATGCCCAGTGTGGTTTGAAGTTTCCTTTTTTTTTTTTTGGATGAGGCATGTCCTGTATGCCTTACTTTGGGGGGATTTTGGGTTTTAGGCCTTGTCTAAAAATTTAAAGTCCCAAGTACTCAATTCAGCATCCCAAATTCCAGTTTCTTGGGTTTATTTGAGGTTTTTTTTGGTCAATAGGGCTGCTTTTAGGGTTTATGTTGTGTTTTTCTGCAGTTTTTTCCACTATATGACTCTGATAAAGAGGTGGACTCCTGGTAGGCCTTTGAAAACTTCATCTATTTTTTTTTTGGAATTCGTCTTGGGCAATAAAAAGCCCAAAAGGGGAAAGGGTTTTAATCGATATCTGCCAAAGGGTGTGTTGAAGGGGAGTTTTTGTATGAAGAATTTTTATCCAGTTTTGGGTTTCCCGTATCCTGACTGGGCTCCGTTTGAGAAGTTTTTGCGCCCGTTAGTTTTGCAAGGATATCCCGTGTTGGAGAGGGGTGTGGGTTTTTTTTGGGTTTTTTTTGGTTTTGGGCTAAACTTTTATGCGTTTTCCTTTTTTTTTTTGTGATCACAAGGAGTTTCCCCAAACATAGGTTCTTTACTTTGGTTATAAATTTTTTTTTCCCTGTTTACAAGTTCTGTTTTGAGGCTTTTTTTTATCGCAGCGGAACCCCGGGGGGGTGATGGAGAGGTTTTGGCGTTTCTTTTATGTAATTGGAGTTCACCACAAGGGATCCTAGTCCCGGAAGGCTTCACTGTGTTCTTTGAGTATTTTCTTTTGTCATTGGGCTGGATTCGACAGACTGATGATTTGGGTGAGCTGTAGTTGTAATGATGCCTGAAATCCCAAAGGTTTTTTTGGGAAGAGGTATCAGCAACGTAGTTCCTTTGGGGTGTGTTTCCTTTGTAACTGCTTGAAGGGGTTTCTTTGCCAGGATTTCAAAGGTGACCTGTGTAGTGATAGGGTTTTCTTTACACGGAGTGATTTTTTGGTCTGCATGCAGATTCTTGAGGTTTCGGTTGGGATCACACTGATTGGGCTCCCGTGTCGATTTGAAACGAATCGTATCACTTGTTCCCTTTGTATGTCACACTCCGTGGGTTTGGAGTTTTTTTTTGTTGGATATGGTGTTTACATAGAAAATGCTGTCATCAACTTTTTCCTCTTTAATTGAGTTACTTTTTCCCTTTTTTCTGTGTTTCTGCCGACTTTTTTCAAGGGAACTTTTGCCCCTGATTTTGTTTACAAATGGAGTGTTGCGGTGGAACCAAAAGCGGGCATTTTGTTCCTGTGTTTTTCCCCCACAGTTTTGCATGAGGTGATGTAGGAGATCTTTGAGGGTTTGGGTTGTCCGAAACCTCTCTAGTGACGGGTTTTTGTTTTTGCTACTGGCTGTGGGTTTGATGCTGCTAACATTTTTTTCAACACTCTTGTGTGTTTCATGTCAATGCCCAAAGTCTATAGCATGTTTTAATGGCTTGTCACCCTTTTTAAGTTTTTCATGAATTTCTTGTGAGCGGATGCCTGAACAAAGCGGGGACACACCATTTTATTCTTTAGTTCGGGGAAAAAAACCACATTTTGTACAAGGCTGCGCAAATCAGTGACAAAATTTAGCAAAAGTTAAATTTTTTTTCTGATTCTTTCGTGAAAAAAATGTACCTTGAGAAGTAAATATCGTTCAAACTCACCCTATCTTATTTTGACGAAAAACCCCCCCCTTTTACATACAAATCACGTCCTCCATGTCAGTTTTGGCCAAATTAACAGTTTTCTAAAAAAAATTAACACGCAAAAACTGCAAAAATTGATGTAATCGTTATTTTAAAAATGGGGGCTTACGTGCAAAATAAGATATGGTGATCGTGAACAAAACATATTTACATTCTCTCCAGGGCATAAAAATTAAGGGTTTAATCAACTAGGTCAAGTGATCCTGTGAGAATCGTCTGTCCTAGTTTACTGCACTGCTTTGTAGGTCAAGTGATCTTGTGAGATCGTTTTGTCATATTTACAAGCCTGGCAATTAGGTCAATGATCTTGTGGAGATCGTTTTGATCTAGGCTGCTTCCAAACCAGGCTTAAACTGTACACTTTTATGGATTAATATATATACTGTGCAAACTGAAAGCTTTATAATTCTATTGTTTTATGCATAAGTGTGACTGTTATTAAAATTATTTTTATTTCAAGCAGAATAGTTTTAAAGGTTAAACAACAACTGTGCTTTAAAGTACTTTTTAGTAGCTACTTTGTACAATATTCATAATTAAAAGCTTTAGCAAATTAAACACAAAAACACAACTTTTAGTAATCAAATCTCTCTCACTGATCATAAATAGATAATTTATTCAGGGGAGGTAATTACATATTATGCATAATTAAAGGGAGATAAATCACTTTCATTATCATTGTTTTGCTTATTTTGATTGTTAATGATCACTCTGTGCGTGTGCTAACAAGGAAGGTAGAAATCAATACTCTACAAACTGCTGCCAGAGAGCGGAAAAACCCAGGGCTCAAAATAGGCCTCAGCAGCCTATTGATCGTTTGGCGGAGCGTGTTGCAGTGTGTGTTACAGACCCATGCTGCGGCTACTTATTTTTTAATTGTCGTTTTTATTTGAGTTTAAAAATGAAGCCCGAAGTAGCTACAGAGCTTATTAATATACTTTACGAGTTGGATTGGGAGGTTAATAAAGATCAGTTTAAAGGGCAGGTTTGAAGAATTAATTACTGATCTTTTTGAGCGCATAGACATGCGAGAAAGCGTTGAAGCAGGCCATCAGTAAAATACCAGATTCTTGGCCCCAACCAGTAATAAAGTTGTTTGCCATTTTTAGTTGATAATATGGCTCCTGAAGATGTTAATCGACTGTTCTACTGACTCTGAAGGAGTAGCTATTCGCTTTAATGAAGATCAGGTTTTACGATTAGAAAAGACTATGAAAAACAGCTGATTTACAATAAATTTTTTATTTATTTTAGATTTTAAAATGGCTGTCGAACTCAGTGAATCTGATTTAAAGAATTGTAATGAACTATTTGACGAAACAATGAAAGTATTTAAAAATTGATTTTAGTGAATTTGTTTTGAGAATGATGTAAACAATATAATAAAAGATCATAGTGAACTATTTAACGAAGCAATCAATAAGTGATGAACATTGACTGTAGTAATTCAGAAAAAGCTAAAATATTAGCAGGTGTTATTGTAAGGTTTACGTGTCTTGAAGTGTTGCAACGCTTGGGTGAAGAATAAAAGCGTGTTTTACTTACTTTCATTTACATTTATTTTTTTAATTTACGTAAATATTTGAGTTAAAAAATGAACCTCACAAGCATGTCTGAGTTTGAAAAACTGCCAGCCAGCGCACTGGTGAAAGGTAGTGACAAACAATTAAGCAAAATGTTTAGTGAAGTAGACATGAACATCATTAACCCCTCAAATGTTCATGAAAGCGTAGCACATGCCATCTCTAAAATCCCAGAGTTTCTTCAGATGGAGCCGCCAGTAAAAAGTGTTGTTGGCAGTTCTGATTGATTATATAACGCCTGATGATAGTAACATGGAAGTCTGGGTTTCAACTAAACAGAAAGAAGTTATTAGCTATCGCGACTTTAATTCTGAATGGGCTGATTACATGCTTACACAGTTTAGCCATGCAAGTGAAGAAGCGAAATTGCGCGGTTCTGCTGGTCTGAAGGAACAGTCCTTCAAATTATATTGAGACAAACAAAGTTCTATCCTATAGTTTGGCAATTCTTACCTTCCTATTCCAAGAGGGTTAGTTTTAAAACGAGCAGTCTTAAACATACAAAATCCTGACAGCATGTGTTTTATGTGGTGCGTTTTAGCACATTTACACCCTGTTAAAAAAGAACGCAGAAAGAGTATCCAATTATGAAGCATACAAACAAGAGCTGAACTTTAATAACATAACCTTCCCAGTAAGTATAGGAAAGTATATCTCAGTTTGAAGAGGCAAAACAAACCGATCACTGTAAACGTATACACATGGTCTGTAGTAGACAATCTAGTACCTCTAAGGATTTCTCCAAACGCTCCTACTTTTGGCGAACCGCTTGACAAGCATGTAGACTTGATACTGTTTGCAGATAGTACAAAGAGTCATTATGTATTAATCAGAAACAATAAGCAGACTTATGGCTTATACTACAAAAGACAGTTTTAGACAAGGCTTTGTAAAAGGTGTCTGGTCAGAATCCCAACTATAGAAGCAGCTGCCAGTCATAAGAAACATTGTAAAAGTTTTGTAGACTGTGAAACCGAACTCCTCACACCTAAACCCGAGTCTAAAGTTAGTTTTAAGAATGTACGCAAAATGCAGATGAGCCCGTACGTGGTTTATGCTGACTTTGAATCAATCTTGCCGCAGTACTACGGTCCACACCAAGAACAAAAAACAACCTTATTAACCCACCATCAGATCTGTTCTTATGCGTTTATTGTTGTTAGGTCAGATGGGGCACACACACGCCCAGAGATTTACAGAGGCCCCCATGCAGCTAGTAGATTTTTAGAGCAGATGAAACAACTTCGTAATTACTACTCCAACAAAATAAATCTTTCAGACATTGTTATGACTCCTGAAGACCAAGAATGCTATGACTCATCTACACACTGTTGGATATGTAACAGAGAATTATTAGGCGACACAGTGAGAGACCACGATCACATTACTGGAAAGTTCAGAGGGGCAGCACACAGCAAGTGTAATCTTCAACTTAAAGGTCTACTTTAGGGGGTTTTCGATAATTGGTCAGCTTATGCAGAAATATGAAATGTTTGCTAAATTGGTAAAATAACATCCGATTCGCTCCCGATCACACGAAATCGATCCGCGAAAGTGGGCATTTTCACCTGTAATCAAGAAAACGGGGGGTAATCACCCAAATCTTGGCATGGCTTAACTGCTCTTGGATTGTGACGTCACATGATGGACAGCGACGGCGACAGAAAGCGATTCTGATGGTTCTTGCACATCTTGCTCGGTATTTAATTTTCATGTAAAAGCAGTGACTATGATTGCGACAGCCAATGTGACTCTGGGGATGTTTCTGCAAGGCCTGTACCTTATCAGTTTGAACGCTAAGTTCTTTTTACCACGTCAGTTCCAGCTGGACGCCCAAACACAGCATTCCGAAGGCGTACGGACTTTACCGAAGTCTCGAGGGAGGCTACCGACTGACTTCTTGATGCGATCACACGTAGACGGCGAGCGAGAGATTCTCCTTCCTCAAGCCTTACGTGTTCATTCAGTTTAACAAGTGTGATCTTTTCATAGATAAGAAACAGAATAAACGTGCGACTATCGTACTCATCTGTACGAGCTTACCACTCCGCCTTCAAAGTATACGCGCACAATGCAGACGAAGTTTTTGAGCCATTCGAACGGGCTCGGCAATTGTCGGAATAGCTCGTTTCCGTGGTCCAGCTGGAACTGACGTGATAAAAAGAACTGTAGCTGCCCGGCATGGTTGCACGAACCGAATCCACTTCTTCGAGTATCTGGATCAGATGGAAATGTGTGCAAAGAATATCTGTCTCCTGCTGAGCTGCTGCACTCGCCTACAGCACAATATCTGCCACCCCCTAGTGACTTTTTAGGCTGTGGGGGATCGCAACTCGTGTTGCTTTCACTTGGCGTTGGCTTGTTGTGTTGGTCGCGGCTGACGGCCAGTCCATCAAGTGACGTCACGGTTTTCGGTCTACCGCGCGGGGTTTGAACAGGTGTGCAAAAGTCGTTTTTTATCTATTAAATTCTTCCGGCGAATTTTTTTGAAAAATGAATACCATACTGTAGTTACATGACATGTAGACCTGTTTTTAACAAATTATCGAAAATCTCTAAAGTAGACCTTTAAGGTTGACCCTAAGACATGGAAACTGCCTATCTTCTTTCATAACCACGAGGCTACGATTCTCATTTTATCATGCAAGCAGTGACTTCTGAATATAAGAGGGTTACTGCATTGCACAGTCTTCAGAAAAGTACATGACTTTTACTCTTGACTGTTTATCCTTTTATGACTCAGCCCAACATCTGATGGCTAGTTTGGATAAGTTAGCAGGATCTCTACAAGACTTTCCAATCACTAAACAATATTTTGATCCATCTTGTGGTGCGTAAAGGCGTCTATCCTTATGAATACATGAACTCGTGGGATAGGTTTGATGAAGACTCGCTTCTCCTAAAGGCGCTTTCTTTTCTAGTCTTAGAGGCAAGGACATAACTGACTCTGAATATGAATACGCTCAAAAAGCCTGGACAGAATTACACTGTCAAACAATGGGCGATTATCACGATTACTATCTAATGGCTGACGTTGTGTTTATTGGCAGACGTCTTTCAGAATTACAGATCTACTTGCATGAAACACTACTGTCTAGACTCATCACATTACATCTCTGCGCCTGGCCTTTCTTGGGATGCATTCTTAAAGTCTACAAACATCCAGATTGACTTAATTTCTGATCTTACCCACACTTCAGATGATTGAAGACGGCCTAAGGGGAGGTATTAGCATGGCCTCACATCCTTACTGCAAAGCCAACAACAAGTATTTAGACGACTATGACCCGACTAAACCATCCAACTATCTAATGTACTTAGACGCTAACAATCTGTATGGGTGGGCCATGAGCCAACCACTTCCATTACGTAACTTCAGGATGTACACTGGACATGGTACAAATAAAATTCAAGGGCATTAAGTGGTTGGACAGTTTGACGTCAGATCAACAGTGTGGTTTTATTCTAGAAGTAGACTTAGAATATCCTCGTGAACTGCATGATCTCCACAACGATTATCCTTGGCGCAG
>JAFLJL010017378.1:0-12197 GCA_018398815.1 Conus ventricosus | reverse complement strand
GGGTTAATCCAGATACACCTGTGTTTTGGTCAAACAGGCTGGAAGCCACATTCTCAGTTGAAACAAACGTCTGTCATGACACATAATCAGTTTGTGATCACATTCAAATGGTCCTTCCCAAAGAATTGGAACGAAATGATCCACACACCAGCACCATGATTAAAACACCCACCCTTAGCCATCATAACTCTTCATGGGACAGAACTGGGTTAGTGAGATTGTCTGTACCTGTGTGAGAAGCACCTGCTCCCCCAGTTCTGGAACCGCCTCGATGAGACTCGCCCACCTGATACACGGACTCCTCTGGCATTCTGCTTCCACCACCTCCCCTGGAGGGAGAGGAGGGTGGGGGTGGAACTCGGTGCATTTTGTTCTGGTCCTCAGAGGTGAGCCCTTTTTCATCCACCGAACCATCAGGCCACTGGATCATCAGCTTCTTGGCGGTCATACAGCCCATACCAAAATGAGCCACAGGCTCCATCTGGCAGAGGTAGCCTGACCCTCCATCCACCACAAGGGTCAGGCGGGTATCATCGCTGAGAATGATCGTGACTTTGGCCCCCCGGGCAGGTGCGTTATGCCTGGTGAGTGGCATGACCCGAAGCCAGTTGCTGTTCTGAGCGAAGTTCACGTGATAGAGTGTGAGGTCCTGGGAGTTGGATTCTCCGTGGGACAGCAGCAGTTCCAGATGTCCATCTCCATCCATGTCGGCCACAGCCCCTCCTGACAGGACCATAGTTCAGAAGTCAACCATGAACAAAAGGAAAAAAGAAAGTGAATCTACACAATTCCAAATATCCCCATTCTACTGATCATCAGTATGTTCCAGAAGAAGAGACACACATCTCATTTTGCTTAACAGAAGAAGTGAGTTGAAAACATTTAAGCATTAAACAGAAGTTGTTCATTACATCCAGTTTTTATCTATTCTTCCGCTTTCAAACAAGTAATCATGTTCGATTAGCAATTCTCATGTAAATATTAAATATTCATAAACAAAAAGTTCAGTGTTTGATTTGAATTGGTCAGCAAACAGCTATGAAGTAGGTAAAGTTATTTTTGAAGATGAAAGTTGGTTCAATGTTCAAATGAAAGATACATAATTCCATATATCAGTTAAGCTGTCGAAAGATACTGAAGATAACATTCAATTGACAGTCTGTAAGCCATAACACATGTCCTCAAAAACTGGTTGCAATGAACTTCCTTTCACTTTTCAACTTTCAGTTTTTTCTTTAATTGAAGCCTACTCTATCTCTGTGAACAAAGCTTAATTTTCTTTGAATGAAATAATAAAACTGAGAAAATCTCTGATTGTAAATAACACACAATTAAAGAGTGGGTAAATTAACACCCTTGACCTGCCTGGCACGAACGGCGTACAGATGGTTTCGGGAAAGCTTTGTGCCCTTGAACGAACGGCGTTCGAGATAATTTCATCCATCAAAATTCGGCGATTAAAATAAGGGAGGCAAGGCGAAAAAATGGTTTAAAAAAAACGGTTGCAGGGACCCTAAAGGGACGGTTTTCTACGCCATTTCGCGGGTCAGGCTGACTGACGGCGTTTCTCACGGTACATTCAGATCAAATAACTTGGCAAAGTTCGAGAGTTTATTCTCGGTTGAAGATGGCGAGTCGAGCAGAATGCAGTTCGATCAGGCGTGTACCGTTTTCATTCAAGATGACTAATGCTCTTGAAGTGCTTCAAGAAGTTATCCAGACGTGAAAGCGATGACGAAGACTTCAAAGAAGTGGAATTAAGCAATTCGGAAGAGGAATAAAAAGTGATTCTATCAACACCACCCTTTGCTATCGGAGGTTGGTGTTGATGATCGAAGCGATCCCAGACTTCAAAACCCTAGATACGCGAATTACAAAGCCGGCGCAAGTGGGGCCAAAACCGTGAGAGTGACGAGCCGATTACCGTGTATTCGAGTGCCCCCACCCACCTTTCGAGAGAGGTCGGGAGGAGAGTCGAGGAATGGGGAGGGGGATTTGGACACCCGGCGGAGGTGTGTCCCGTAGTTAGGGGGCGAGGAGAGGAAGGAGGGCGTGCACTCGCTGTCAGACTTTTTTTTTTTTTTTTTTTTTTTTTTTTCCCCACCGCCATAACTCTTTTTTTTGTCTTTTAAATTTTGCCTTCTTCGTTTTTTTTAGTTTTTCTTTCTTTTCATTTTCAACTTTTCTTCCTTTATTTTTGGCTTTTTTTAATTTTTTATTTTTTTGTAAAGGCGATCCGTTTTTTTTTTTTTTTTTTTCTTCCCCCTTAACACTCACGCATCGTGCGGGTCTGTATGTTGTATTGCTAAAATGGTACAATAATTCTGGTTTTAATGTTTGGCGTTTGTTACAGTCGCGTCAGGTTTAATTTTGTTCTAAATGTTTGTGTGCAGTGACACTCTCACACTGTTTTTCACCAAAAAGGTACAAAGGATATATATGTATAATATATAAATAAACACATATATACACACATATATACAAATATACACAATAATCAAAATAAAAAAGAAGAAGAAAAAAGACGAAGAAAGAGAGGCCCGGACATCTCTGGGAACCATCCTTGAAACGAAAGACGAAAATAAGTATGCATGGCTAAAAAGATAGAGAGAGAGAGAGAGAGAAGAGCGCGCACAGCCCGTCTCGCAAACCGGCCTATTCACTTCACACCCCCCCCCCCCCCCCCCCTTATAGTGAAAAAAAAGAGAGACCACAGGGAGGGAGACACGAGGAAAATCCTATGCAAGCGAGACAAACAGTATCAATGAGAGAGTATAGAGAGCGATAGAGATTGAGAGACAGACAGAACAGACAGACAGAGACAGACAGAGACAGACAGACAGACAGAGAGGAGAGAGAGAGAGAGAGAAGAGAGAGAGAGAGAGAGAGAGAATTTCTGTCTATTATTTTCCTGCTGTACATTTCATTTTCTTTTTCCCTCTGATATACTGGATCATCTCACCATGGCATCGTCCATGTGTGAGTGTGGCTTTTTTTAAAGTAATGGACATTCCATTGCAGATCTTAATGTTTTGGCGTTTGAATACAAAGCGTCTGTGGTTTTATTTCATGTACTGATGTGTGGTGCATTGACATTTTCCACTCTGCTATGTTAGCTGCAGAGTAAACTTTTTACTTGACTTGAAACTCACACTTTTGCCCTCCCCTCCCCACCTTCCCACACATCCCACATCCACTGTTTGTGTATGCTGTGCGTGCGTGCGTTGCATGTGAGATAAATAACAATATTTGAAAAGATAAATTTAGCGTTTTTCTACACAGCCGTTAGAAACATTATAAAGCGCACATGAACAATGAATTAATTTCGTTAACTAATCCCACCCACAGAACAGACAGAACATTCATAATATGAGCACAAAAAGTGTGTGGGTGCGCTGCTTGTTTACAGTGCCTGCTATTGTATAGTGTGAAAAGGAGAGCCTGGAGGCGGCGCGATATTTATGCTTTTGTGTGTGTGTGTGTGTGTGTGTGTGTGTGGTGTTGTGTGTGGTGTGTGTGTGTGTGATGTAGATGTGAGTGCGCGCGCGCAGCATTGTGTGTCTTAGTGCGCGCGATATGTGCGGCGTGGCTGCCTGCGTGCGTGTTATATTAACTTCCATTAACAGTGCCTCCTGCACAAAAACCACTTCAAAATGGTAATCGATGACTTTGTCCTTTTTAATCTTGCTTATGCCATTACCCACCATAAAATGTTATTGATGCACACATAATATGAGAAGATTTCATTCCTCATATAGCCCGAACAGCACATTTGTTCAGACCAAATGCAAATATCATGCCTACCTTTGAGAGAATAATCTTTTCCAATTTCGTAACCAAAATTGTCTTCACTGATGGACAAATAAAAAAAAAGTGCTCAATGGTACCACAGTGTCCTGACATTAATCACATGGAAATAGACTGGCACACGCCCAAATTGTTTGCAGCAAATATTTGTTTGAAAGATATTATGTAACAACTATTCCATTGTGCCAGCTCACGAAAGCGTACATTCTTTGTTGCCAGTCTTTGCGTAAGCCACATCTTTTCACTCAATTCACTGTTCAGTTTTTCTGCTCCAAAAATCTACGGCGAGTGGAGTTAACGGTTTGTTGTTACTCTTTTTCAACAGATATTCTTTGATTTGTTTTGTTTTAGCCTGAAATAGATTTGCATCAGAGGTACCATGATTCTCCATTTCAAAACGACTATTCCTATCTTTTATCAAGTCAATCCAAGTACGTGGAAAGGGCATATATAGAGCCATTGTATTGAAACATGGTTATTGCCCTGTTTTGGTTAAGTAGGTCTTGTACATCCACTAAAGTATATTAAAAAACGTCCTTTCCTGCGTTTTAATAATATTGATTTATTGTGATAAGGCTATCTCTCGCCATTTTTCAAAATTGAGGACCTTACTTTTATATTTGAATAACATTATTATAAAGAGGACATTGTGTACCAATATATTTTGCAAGCAGACTAACGCTTTCTACATCTGTTTTGTTATCTAGTTCAGTTTAATAGAAACATCTTATCCAAAATAATTTTCGATTGTAGAGATACCTGGTATAGGATCATTTAGGAGAACATTTTATTTCAAATAATCCTCAGCTGAGGCTATTCTTTTCAAGTGCCAAAAAGAAATGAGGCACTCATGTCGTCAGTTCTTTTGTTGTAAATCGTCCAATCCACTGTAGGTTGAAGGTATTTTGCAATTCAATCATGTCAACCATTCTTAACCCTCCTTCATTATAATCTGCTTTCATGACCCTTTCTTTTGATCATTTTCAAAAGGCTTTTCTGTTTACTGTGTTTCCTTTGCCAAAGAAATTTA
Source organism: Conus ventricosus (assembly GCA_018398815.1). Classification (NCBI taxonomy): domain Eukaryota; kingdom Metazoa; phylum Mollusca; class Gastropoda; order Neogastropoda; family Conidae; genus Conus; species Conus ventricosus. The sequence continues at coordinate 7,360 of JAFLJL010017378.1, read as the reverse complement.
TATAAAATTGTATTAACTTTAATCAGTTATTTCCCTTGGCAGTCCAACCGAACTGCATAACATAAATAACATTGGCTGTCAAAAATGTCTTTAAAGGATCACTATTTTTACCATGTAATGCTAAAGGTCACCTCTTACACCATTCTTTAATCATAGCTGGTTTCAAGTTTTTTCAGCCTACTTTTCCATATGTCTTCTACTTCTTTTGGCCCATTTTGTCCTTTTGCAAAGGATATTCCTAGGGATTTTTATATATGTCACTAATCAAAGGGTATGTTAAGAACCTTTCAACAACATCACCTATTGCCTAGACATTAGTTTTGCGTATGTTTTTAGTTTTTCAACGCCAGAGAAACATGCAAAAGTTTGTCTGAGAATAGTTGTTGCCGTTGTTTTATATCAATCGGAGTTTTTTAAAAAAAAGGAGTTTGTTGTCATCAGCCATCTGTTGAATTTTGATGCATGCGTTTGTTCATTTCGCTGAATCGTACTGTCATATTCCCTTCAATGCCACTATTTCAAATCTTATAGCTAGCAATCTACAGCCAAAACGAAGGCTAAAGGGAAAAAACGGACATCCTTGTCTAATACCACAATTAACAACAAAACTCTCCGAATAATCCAACCCCCAGAATTATGTGAATCACAGCCTTTTTTAACATAATTCTAATCCATTTCTTAAAATCGGACCAAATCCCAAAAACATCGAATGCTTTTCAATAAGTAACGTTGTTGATATGGAATCAAAAGCTTTTGAATAATCAAGCGCTAATACAAAACCTGATTTTACCTGTTTTGTTTACGTAATTGATTGCATCGTCAATTGTACTAATGACTGAAGAATATTTCGACCTTTAATGAAACCAACCTGGTCTTTTCGCTGACCAAGAAGATGTTTGTATAACACCACTAAGTCTCAGTGCCATAACATTAGCTCTGAATTTTATAATCATAAATTTTTTAAGGTAATAGGTCTCCAGGTTTTGTATAATGTTCTTTAATCCAGTTCTTTGCCTTATGAATTAGTGTTATACACACACCTAGTATTGAGTAATAAGACAGCTCATCTTTCAGAAAATGATTTCATTGAAAGAGGCGTAACAATATCTTTTAATTAAGTCTCAGAAAAATTCATGACTTTCCAAAACAGTAATTCCGTCCATACCTGGCTCTGATTCCATTTTTTCATCTTTGTAAAGCGGCGAGCGATTTTCCACTGACAGTAACAAGAACCTTCACATGAGTTGGAGTCAGTGTCTCTAAGGCGAGGAATATCCTCCCCAGCAATAAAGATCGTTGCGTAGCTTCAGTCCCATTTGCAAACGTCTGTCTTTTGATTTGTACAGATTTCATATAGAACGAAACCTCTTCTTTCAATATTGAGGCTGGTCATTGGTAGTAAACCCAGAATCTTGATACAAAACGAGTAATCACATTTTTTCTTTTCCTTCTTGTTCAAGGTTACAGAAATATTTAGGTGTTTTTTTTCTTCCTATCCTCAAGGTCCATTTCACTCTTAGATCTAAATTGGACTCCTCTCGTTTTTTGCATGTCTAGCAGTTCTAGTGTGTATGGTTTAGTAACTTAAATAAATCATTCTTTAAGCGTGCAATATCCATTTTCTTTTGTTATTGCAAAATTCGATGTCGTGATGAAGTTGTTTTTCGCGTGTCAAAACGTTCGTTTCATCTATTATCTATTCTTCGACAGCAAGCTAATCGTTATGCCAAAATCAACACAAAATTTACTTATTTTCGGATTTCGTAAGTTTCCCATTTTAACAACAGAATTTATATGTTCCTTATTATTTCCACAATGCTCAACAACGCATTCAAATTTTTTACAAAACTTTCATGTCTGAGGTAGCTCTTTATTATTAAATCTCCAAAACCCCTGGACCTCGTTATGACTTGCTGTTTTTAAATTCTGTGACTAAAGCTTTATGTTAGAATTATAGACTGTATAATGTTCGAATACGCAATAAAGGAAATAATATCTTTCTGAATGCAAAGCAAAAATCGTTAAACTACATCAATAAAAAGATGAAAGCGGTTCCAGGATATACTTTATCATTCTCATGAAGACCCTCCATATTTCTTCAAAGAAGGCTCACTAACACAGGTCTGAAAGCTTCAACGTTCTAACCTCATTGAAAGTGATTCGGATATACATCATGCTTGTTGTTTATTAAAGAGAGACACAGTCGAAATCACCACATAAAATGATATTTTCAGGCTTCCAAATCTTGCCAGTTTCACAATACAGCTTGTGGAAGAAAACACCTTTCGGCCATATAATTCGATAGGCGCATACACCTTACAATGGTGGACGGAAATTTGCTCAAATTTAAAATTAATTGCAACCGTGGCGATCCTTCTGCTAAAACACGTTCAACAATAGGCCATCATTAACATACTTGGAGACCAGTAAATAACATCGCCCTTTCTTATCGGGACGTACCCTCTTTTGCAAAAATCCTTCCACCCCATTCATTTTCCCTTTGCATTTCCTTTTCTACAAAATCAGTTTCTTAGCAAACATATTACATCAAACTTTGTGGATTTTTAAAAGTATTGAACAAAACTAATTACGCTACAATTTTTATTTTTTTAATCCCCAGCAAGTTACAAAGAACAAATTCTAAACGTTCCATTATCCTAACCCAGAAAGTACATGGATGACTAAAAAAAGCACTGAGCTCCCCCCAAAAGTCAGCATCGGCATTCCTATCTTTAAAAAAAAAAATAATAAAAAAAATAAAATAAAAATAAAAAAAATAAAAATAAAGGAGGATTGTTTGGGGCGTGGGTGTTAGACAGACAGGCATAAAACAGGCAGGCATACAAATGGACAGACAAAAGACCAAAATACACAGTAAGCCTAAACGCCGACACATAATCAAAAATGGACCTGACATTCAAGCAGGTTATTTTCGTGATCGAAACATCTGATCGTTCCTCTTCAGTGTCTGCATCACATTTTATGCCTGTTTTTTCCTCTTGGTGCGAAGGCTGTCCTGCTCACGGACAATCGCTGCGCTTTGAGTTTCTGAGCGGTTCCTATTTTCTGAGTGGGGCCCATACTAGAAAGCATGGTTGTTTTTGGCGTTTAGAAACCGCCCCCCTCGATCAGACTTTTCTCCCGTTACTTTTTTTGTCGGTGGCAACGGGCATACCTTACCCGCCGCGTGTGTCTCCCTTACAATTGATTGGAGGCGGGAGAGTATGGAGGATGCTCGGAAATCTAGCTACCGGAGTGGGTCCTGAGTTTGAAAGACTCTGAGAACCAGTGGAGGGAACTCTCTTGTCCCTGACCCTGGACCTATCTGGCCGGCCTTTACAGCGGACATCTCCTCTCTTTATGCCCTGTTCCTTGCACTCACGACACACAACCTCAATTCACACCCACAGACACATGGTGGTTATATGGCTGTAGAACATTGAGCCACACTGATTTCAATACATTTTTCTGTATCGTTGTTGAAAATTTTTGGCAGTGAATGGACCTACTTTTAAATGTTTTTTCGAGAGGGTTAGCGGGGAGTGGTTATAAGACTGAATCTTCTCCCCCGTTTCGGAACGAAGTAAGTTTTATTGTCTGCATTCCCCTGAATCGTTCCATTTTATATCAATCCGATTCACTCCAATTTTTAGTTAAGGAGGTTCAATTTCACTATTGGCTACCGACATAGGGATGTCGCAAACCCACACCTTCGTAGAAGGTTTTTTCTTCCCCGAATCCACTCTCAGAATAAACGATTGTGTTGGCTAATTGGATCAGAGTATTCCGGACAGTCCATAATTACCTTTGACCAAAGATCATCCCTTGCCTGTCAGGTAGACCGGGTAATCCTCCAAAGGAAGGCCTCTGATGTCCCTGATCACTCAACGAGAGCTGCTGGCCGACTGCACTGCCGTACGCTCCGCAGCCAGAACGCCAACTTTCCAGTCCCTGTTATGGCGGTTTTCCTCCGCCGAGTTCCGTAATGTCCCGAGTTTTAAGAAAAACGTCTTGTACGGAAGACATTTTGCTCTTTATCCGCGTTAACGGTCACGAAGATAAAAGAGAAAAAAAAAGGAAGGAAAAACACTGAGACTGAAAAGCGAACAAGAAAAGCACTAAGGTTGGAAACTCGCGTAGCTTAGATCGAATCGGCACGTCGAAGAGGCAACAAATTCGTGACACGCACGCCACAAGTGTTACTCACGCGCCTCCCTGACGAACTTGTTTGCACTATAATGGACAGAGGCCAGTGCGATTGCCCAAATCAGACCTTTCTTTCACGGGTTGACCCAGGATCAATTAAACATTTGCAATTTCAAGCCCAATGGATTCGTGGAGTTGTGTGTGGGTGAGTGTGTGTGTGTGTGGTGTGTGTGTTGTGTGGTGTGTGTGGTGGTGTGTGTGTGTGCTTGTGAGTGTGTGTGTGGTGTGTGTTGTTGTGTGGTGTTGTGGTGTGTGGTGTGTGGTGTTTGGTGCAGGCTGAGTGTGTGTGTGTGTGTGAGTGGGAGTGAGAGAGAGGAGAGGGAGAGAGTAGAGAGAGAGCATTGCATGTGCATGGTGTGGGTAAAGCATTGTGTTTGTGGTGTGTGTGTGTGGGTGTGTGTGTGTGTGTGTTTGTGTGTGTGGTGTTTGTGTAGTGTTTGTGCATGGTGTGTGTGTGTGGTGCTTTTGCATGTGGTGCTGTGTGTGTGTGTGTGTGTGTGTGTGTGTGTGTGTGTGGTGTGTGTGTGTGTGTGTGTACATGTGTGTGTGTGTGTGTGTGTGTACATGTGTGTACATGTGTGTGTGTGTGTGTGTGTGTGTGTGTGTGTGTGTGTGTGTGTGTGTGTGTGTGTTGCTTTTGAATATGGTGCTTGTGCACAGTGTGTGTGTGAGTGTGTTTGTGTGTGTGTGTGTGTGTGTGTGTGTGTGTGTGTGTGTGTACCCAAATGTGTGTCAGTCAACTATAACTTGCATTTACTGGCAGTAGTGTGGGATCCTGATCCTTCTGTCCATAGGTTCTGTGTTGTGGTGTATTCTCTGCGACACCAGTGTATTTTTCAGTTGTTAGTGTGCTTTCATCATCTGTGGTGTGGCCTTTTGTAGCTCAGTCCTATCTTTAGCAGTCTCTGGTTGTTTTTTTGGGTGGTGGTGGTTGGTTTTGCAATGTTTTATTTATTACCTTCTGTGGTAATGGCTTTTTATTAATCGCACTTAGTTCATGAGTGAACCAAACCACATGTGTGAAAGAAAACTGACAGAATAATTGGAAGTTACACTTAGTGTTGTTATTGTTAGTTCATCTCTGCTAAACAAGACCAATTCCCAAGAGGCTTGCAAGATGTGCAGACTGATGCTGTGGATAATGTTCAATTCCCTTCTTCTTTCCCACGTTACCTGGGCTGGATTGCCCCCTATGATATGGGTTGCTAAACATTTTATGCATTGTCAAGCTTTATTGTGAATACAGATGTTTGTCCTGAAGTTCAAAGGATACTAACACCAGTTTTTGTGGTATTTCATTGTGATTTTAGTGCTATAGTTTTGTTTATGTTCTTAACGTGGTGACAGCCCTGATATGGCCCTTTGCGGTCGGCTGGGCTATAAGCAACATTATCTTATCTTATCTTGTTTATGTTCTGAAAGTGTCTGTTTTTCAAACAAAACATTCATCATTATATATTTTTTGGTCTACTCATTACAAACAAAATCAAACTATAGTGATATCTGTTTGTAGCCAAGGATATAACAAGAAAATTTCCCAAGTATCTAAGATATATGTCAAGAATTGAAAGAACACTGGCATATCAGTGAACCTACCTAAGAAAACAAAATTGTGTCCCTTGATACCTGGATTGTACTGTACCCCAGAAATGCATAAATTTATCATATAAAACAACAGTTGTGGGTTGTAAATTCACTACCAAATATTTACACAGGTGTTCAGTAAACACTAAAACCACTTTTGGCTGGGTTTTGTATGTTTTTTGTTTTGCTGCTGTGAGTTTTTTGTATGCTTGCAAAAATATTTTTTTTTTTTAAAGTTTAATTATAAGATTATTTATTATACTCAGAATGAACAAAATCAAATATTATTTGCAGGTATTATAGCCCTGGGTATGAGAAGAAAACATGCCAAAAATCTAAGAGAGATCTCCACAAATAAATGAGCACTGATCAAATTAGTGAACCTACCGCAAAAAGTGAAATTTTGCTCCGGCACACACAAGTGCAAAACTGATACAAAATACGGCAGTCAAGGGGTTAAAGCTCTTTTTCAACTTTCTCCTTATTTTTTTAAATGTTCTGTCAAAACTTGCCTCTTTTTACAATCACTCTCAAAAGCAAAACTTTGTACCCAAAGAAAGAAATCCTAATCTAAGTGCCACATGCAAAACACAAAGACTGTCGAAAGGAGAAAATGGACTGCCTTGAGCGACGTCTTGTGAGAAAACTCTGAGCATGATGACCACTCTCTATCACTGTCACCTGTGCCATAGCCCAGAGGTTCCAAGGCTTGTCCAATGTCCAGTTGAGTGATGCTGACACTGCAGAATGACCAGGGGCAACACGGAACAAACGGTTTTTTCCACGTTTCAGATCGGCCGTCACGCCTGTTGACTATGTTGTTGTAGAACACTTCCAGAGCTCCGTCATTGTCGAAGTCAGCAGCTATCACTGTTCGGATCGGCGACTCTGCTGCCATCTCAGGACTGCTTTCATCCTGACACAGTTGGAGAGCAAACCTTATTTAAAGGATGTAAGTGAACAAAAACACATGATACCAATAATTCTCCATGATTCTTTAACATTATTTTTTCTGAATAAAAACCTTCACAAAGGATGTTAGACCATTCTTAGACACCTAGAGCTGCAGTTGCAACAAGAACCTGTTAGACTGAGCCATGTTTGTGCATCACACTGACTTCAATATAATCATTTCCATGGTATCACTCTAGTTCCTTCTTTCTCTCCCTTTTTTTTCTTTCTTTTCAAGAGTGGTCTCACTTGGGGTGGAAAAATTCCATTTAGTTTCTGGATGTGCAGCTATGTTGTTATAGAGTAAAACAGATAACTGAAATTTTAACAGACATCACTTTTGACAAAATATTTCTGAGGAGCTGGGTGCCCCTGACCTATAAAGTTTACAACAGCTTTACTGTCTGTTTTTACTGTACTTATCATTCTTCAAGTGATGTGGGTTTGTACAACTCCCACACTTGTCAAAAGACTCCTCAACAGTTCACACCTTAACTGATTATGCAATTGATCCATGACCCATAGTGTGTTGCCACATCTTCTTACAGCTCTTTATTACCTGGGTCCTCCTCTACTAGCTCCATCAGAGTGTGCAGTTCAAATGACACAGCTGATTGTT
>JAFLJL010017377.1:32500-34337 GCA_018398815.1 Conus ventricosus | reverse complement strand
AAATTTTTTAAAAAGCAAAAAACTAAAACATTTTTCTGTGTCTTACAGCGTTTGAATCATGCCATGAGCGTAAAAAACATGATCAGAGTACTATGCTTTGCTCTAAATCCAGCTTGTTCTTCACCGATTATTTTGTTATCATCAATCCATTTAGTAATTCTTTTATTTAAAAACAAAACGATACCAATTTGCTACATACATTCAGCAGTGAGATCCCTGTAGTCTTTCAGGCACGTTCATATCCCCTTTCTAATTTACAGGGTGTAAGATTTGGCAAGGACCATTCATCTGGATACAGGCCATTGTCAAAAATGTGGTTGAAATTTTCAATTAAAAAAAGGTACAATCATATCAACTTTGTATTTGGAACATTCTCCTAGCATACCATCCGGACCAGTTGCTTTTTGCCTCTTTAATGCTTTGATTGCACTTTTTATTTCATTATCAGGTATTTTCTCGTTTAGAGGGTCAGTGTTAATATCAAAGTCAGCGTCGGAGACACATTCAAATCGATCGCTACCAACATTGCCCAGAGCATTTTCATTTGCAACACTATTAAATACATTATTAAAGTGGTTATACCAGTCTTCAGTGGAAATCATTGGTTGGGTAGATTTAGGTTTGACAGATCGAATGGCAACCCAGAATTTCTTGGAATTCTGCCAGTTATCTTGTACAGACATTATGATATTTTCTTTATGGCTTTTTTTCTTTTGCCTATTTAACTCTTTATAGACTGTTCTCTTTACACAATATGCTGCCCTGTCCTGATCATTATGGGACTTTGAGCTCCTGTGAAAATCTATGCTTAATAATTTTTCTGCTTTGTTTGCACTCAAGATCAAACCAGACTCTATTTTTCTCGGTTCCAAGGAATATAGTTTCTTTCATACATTCCCCAGCATATCCGAAGCACTCATGAAGTCTGCATAGGGAAAGGTTTTATATCAGACTCAATTAAAAAAGTTGCCTTGTTCAACAGACCTTGGACATACTCGGTTTGCATCAAAGCGGAAAACGTAGCATGTTTTTGATCCTCCCATTTATACTTCGATATAGTAGTCCTGTTAATTTCTTTTCTTTCTACAACACATTCAATACGTCACTAGTAAATGCTAAAAATCACCACTGCATGTTCAGATTCAACTTTATAAACTATGTTGAAGTCGGCACATCGAGAAAGTAACCCGCGTGAAGCTATGAAGTAATCTAGAACACCACTACCGGTTGGAGAAATATACGTAAAATCGTCTGAAAAATTTAATGCTCGCAAGCCATTTACAATAGACAAACCAAACATTTCACACAGAGTGATCAAATAACGACCAAAAGGGTTCATTGTAGTATCTCTTGATTCCCTTGTTATACTTTCTTCCGAACTTTGTGAACACTGGAAGTCAACATGGGATACCACATCACACATAATTGTCCACGGGGTCAGAACTACTGGAGAACTACTGAACTATAGAGCCAGTTCTTGAATTTAGGTCGCCAGATACAATCAGTGGCAAATCACCATTTACTCTTATCAGTTCAAAGAGGCAGTCTTCCAGCATAGAAACTTCATTATATATATTTGTTTCAGCATAATATACAGGGCTTTGGCCTTCCTTTGCCACATTTATCAGCGTTATCAGTTGTGGATTGATTACAGTGCCAGTCACTGGGGAGCTTTTGCTGCTTTGGACAGGAAGAAGTTTGTCCACTGCTAGACTGGCTTCTGGTCAACACCGGTGACGGCTGACTGTCATGAACCGTTGTAGGTTTGGGTTGACGTGAACCCATAGTCTTCCCTTTACCCCTCTCCTTCCCACCCACACCTACATTTTTCGATGGA
>JAFLJL010017377.1:22500-25000 GCA_018398815.1 Conus ventricosus | reverse complement strand
CCCACTGCTGTCTGTCCCCCCCCCCTCCCTCCCCGCTTCCCTCTTTCTCTCTGTCTAGTCTGTCTCTCAAGGCGGATTGCATTCAAAATCACCAGCATAGAGTTCACTGATTACACCAACACGTTCCACCAGGCATCTGAGAACGAACCAATATGAGGAGAGAGAGAGAGAGAGGAGAGAGAGAGAGAGAGAGAGGAGAGAGAGAGAGAGAGAGAGAGACAGACAGACAGACAGACAGACAGACAGAAAGACAGGGGGAGAGGGAGAGAAGAAAGGGAGGGAAAGAGAGACGACAGACAGACAGACAGACAGACAGATAGACGAGGACAGACAGAAAGACAGACACACAGACAGACACTCAGACAGACAGACATACAAACAGGGGGAGAGGAGAGAGAGTAGAGAGAGGAGAGAGAGAGAGAGAGAGGAGAGGAGAATGAGATGAGAGAGGAGAGAGAGAGGAGAGAGACAGACAGACAGACAGACAGAAGACAGGGGGAGAGGGAGAGAAAGAAAGGGAGGGAAAGAGAGACAGACAGACAGATAGACAGACAGACAGCAAGACAGACTGAGACACAAGACAGGACACTCAGACAGACAGACATACAACAGGGGGGAGAGGGAAGAAAGAGAGAGAGAGGAGAGAGGAGGAGAGAGAGAGAGAGAGGAGAGAGAGAGAGAGAGAGAGAGAGAGAGAGGAGAGAGAGAGAGAGAGAGAGACACTGACACTGACACAGTTTTATTGCCAATAGCAAACAAGCCCTGTTGGCAAGGGGGGTTACAATTTCTGTATTAACAGCATGCGTCAAATATCTGCCATTCAAGACAAAAAGACATAGAAATCGAACAGTTTTAAACAGAAATTCAAATCTACAATCGGCAACACAAACGTTGGCGGATACAAACACACTCACACACACACACCACACGTGCGCATATGCATTTATTTGTAATAAACATGAAATACTTTTCCATTTCCAAACTACTTTTAATGAGAGAAAACCATTCATATTTGACGTTTTCAGAGAGAGGAGAGAGATGAGAGAGAGAGAGAGAGAGAGAGTAGAGAGAGAGAGAGGAGATGAGAGAGAGAGGAGAGAGAGAGAGAGGAACCACAGACAGACGACAGGGGGAGAGGGAGGAGAAAGAAAGGGAGAGAGAGAGAGAGAGAGAGAGAGAGAGAGAGATGAGAGAGAGAGAGAGAGAGAGCGAGAGAGAGAGAGGAGAGAGAGAGAGAGAGAGAGGATGAGAGGATGAGAGAGTGAGGAGAGAGAGAGAGAGGAGAAGAAAGAGAGACAGAGACAGAACCACAGACAGACAGACAGACAGACGGGGGCGAGGGGGGGGGGGGGGAGAGGACAGAGAGAGAGAGAGAGAGAGAGAGAGAGAGAGAGAGAGAGGAGAGAGAAAGAGAGACACAGAGAGAGAGAAAGAGGAGAGAGACAGACAGACAGGACAGCAGACAGAGAGAGACAGAGACAGACAAAACAGACAGACAGACTGAAAGGGGCAGAGGGCAACACTTAAGTGTCAGACGCATCAGAGAAAGTGCACGCACTCACTCTCTTCAGTTCAGTGAGATCTGCCCGGCATCGGCCCGTCGTATATATATACCTACACAGCTGCGTGCACGTGCATATACATACCCAGCACCTAATCCACCCCATAGTTCTCGCCATCATTACCCTCTCCTCCCAGCACTCGCGCCTAACAAATGCACACCCCTACCTCCCCACCTCCACCCCTCACACAAACACACATTCGCACACACAGGTGCACGCACGCACGCTCGATCGCGTGCGCACGCGCACGCGCGCGCCGCACACCCACACACACACACACACACACACACACACACGCACACACGCACACACACACACACACACACACATGCACACACACACACACACGTACATACCTACTCAACGTAGACATACCATATGTATGTACCCTATGTACCCTGAGAGGCGTGTACGTGCGCAGGATGAGAGAAGAGAGAGAGAGAAGAGAGAGAGGAGAGAGAGAGAGAGAGAGAGAGAGAGGATGAGAGAGAGAGAGAGAGAGGAGGCAGACAGACAGACAGACAGACAGAGACAGAGACAGAGGGGGGATGGTAGATGATTTTATTCAATAAGGCAATACCCCTTTTGAAGGGATATGTGAACACAAATTAAGCACGGCAAACTGTCACACTGAAAAACATGGGATGAGAGAGAGAGAGAGAGGAGGGAAGAGGAGAGAGAGGAGAAGAGAGAGAGAGAGGAGACGGAGAGAGAGAGAGAGGGAGAGAGGAGAGGGGAGAGGGAGGAGAGAGAGAGAGGAGAGAGAGAGAGAGAGAAGAGGAGAGAGAGGAGAGAGAGGAGTAGATGAGAGAGAGAGAGAGAGAGTTCTTAAAGAAATACGGTAATGAAAATCGTTCTCAACCAACACCCTCCCCGGTCCTCCTACGTTCCTCCCCTCCCCGTCTCCCGACACACACAACACACACACACACAACACA
>JAFLJL010017377.1:10000-15000 GCA_018398815.1 Conus ventricosus | reverse complement strand
TTTTGTTTATTTTCGCCGGTAACTGTGAATGGACAACGTTCTTATTTTTTCCAGAGGAGTGGTAAACATCAGTGACAAGTTTGTGTAAAAAAAATGATTGAACTGTCGTTGTGGAGGGCCAGAATTGGCACATTCTGTGCTAATAGAATGAAGATCTCACTGTGTGAACTTCATTGTCCTACTTCCGGAGAGGAAAGAGACGAGTGGTGTGAAACATCTGTGCTATGGTGTGTTGTGTATGCCGTGCTCTACCTGTGCGCAGTGTGGACGACTTTCCATATAATTTGGATTTATGTGAGGACATTGTCTGTCTACAAAACGGATAGCTTCAACTACTTCCAAGTTATTCCGAGAGGAACGGCGGTTGAAACAATCGAAACATTTGAAGCGAGTGACATTGCCAGTCCAGGTCACGGTGACCTGAGTGTTTCCGAACTGCTCGTGATGTGCTGTGTGGCCAACAGTGTGCGTATGATGTGGAAACTGTTACTTAGTGGAGACATCGACAGAATCCTGGCCCTGATCCACAGAAAACTGTTGAAGAAAAGAACATGGACAAAGATAAGACAGAATCAACACTGACAAAGGATAATGCTATTAATGCTGACTTCGCTGCGGAAATCATGTCGCTCTCGCTCTACAAAGAGAAGAAGGGAGACGGACCGGGAAAGGCAGACGAAACTGCAGAGAGAACAGACCGAACAGAACGCCTACATCCGCAACGAATTGACAGAGATCAAGTGGGAACTAGGGAGAGTGTCGAGAGGTGCACAGAATTAACGAACGATGTACTGCCGTGGAAAGGGAACAACACAGACTATCGTCCGTCATAGAAAACATGTGCACGGACCTCGATCAGCTGTTCGACGCAACGGCACAAGGGAAGAGAGAGACCGAGAATTTAACAGGCACAGTGAGCGAATTGGAACACCAACTGGAGAAGATATCGATGAGATAGACAGATTGGAGGGCTTTTCAAGGCGGAACAATCTACGGTTCTTTGGCATCCATACAATAGGTAAGAAGATTACGAAAGTTGTGCTAGATGTGTTGTTGACACCTTAAACAGCGTTGACAGTTCCAAACTATGGAGAGAGGATGATGTTGTGCGTGCACACAGGTGGGTCAATCAAAACCAGGCGACACAAGAACAATGATAGTCTGTTTTCTTGCGATGGCAAGATAAAATGAAATTAATACGCGATCGAGAGCTACGACACGAGCTGGAAAAACGAGGCGTCAGAATTGCCAACGACCTGACGAAAGAACAGGCAGCAACAGTAGCCAAAGCAAAAGAAGACGGTATGGCGCCTACTTTGTTCGGGAAAGCTGACTGTGGGACCAAGAAGACCCGATTTACGTTCGTATGCCGACGTAGCTGCAGCGGGCTCACAAGATGTCAAAACATCAAGAGAGCTGGCACTGATGGAAAGTCTTCCAACACGCACGTGGCAGTTGACAGTGGCCCGGGGATTTCCCCTTGCGCCATGATGACGTCAGACGACACAACAACCAATCGGGAGCCGCAACAGGAGTGACAACAGTGGAAGCGGAGGAAGGAGGTCAACACATGCCGGGCTTGGTGACAGTGCAGATCAACCTTCGATCCAGCGTGATGCCAGCGGAACCCGTAGTCAACCAGCCGTGACACCGACGCATAGTTGTGCGGGATCTCCGAGCGTGCGTTCTCCTACATCGACTCTTGTGTCGAGTGGCAGAGCACGACCTGGTGACCTTGCGCCTGACAACTGCCGGAGTGCACGTCATCCTGTGGCGGGGGCCGTATCCCAGAGTGTACGTGTGCAGCGGACAGGAAAAACCCCCTCCAGTGGATCACGGTATGGACAGGGGGGAGGGTGGCCACGCACGGTGCAGGACGAGGGGTGGGGACGAGAAGACAAACTGGAATGAATACTTATCTGACTAAAGATGCCTGTGGGAGATCGTTGAGATCAAAAAGCACTTCAAAATAGGACAGAGCCAGACTATCAGGAAAAAGGATTGACATTTCTTAATTATAATATAGAAAATTTATGGAATAAACTTAGCGATGTTTCGTTCATAAATTATGTAAATGATTTCGATTTTGTGTGCCTCACTGAGACATTTGTTAATGAAAAGTTTGATTTTCTGGTGTTTTTAATGATTTTGGAAATTTCATGCTCCAGCAAAGAAATTATCACATAAGGGTCGTAACTCAGGTGGGGTGTTGTTAATGGTGAAGAAAATATATAAAATGTATGTTACGCAGGTCAGTGTAAATTGGTGCTAACATGATAGTCTTAAATGTTAGCAAAACATTGTTCAATACAACCAGGGACGTGCTATGATTGCATGTATGTGGTACCAGAGGGAGGGCCAGTATATAATAACCATGCAATTAAAGATGGAATCTTGATTCTTGAAGACATTATGTTAGAAATTACAGAAAATAAGGATGTAAATATCATGTTATGCGTGATTTGAATGCAAGGACTGACGCCAACAGCCGAAAGTGGAGAATATGTTAAATTTCATTCCGGGAGATGATAGTGAGGATGAAGAAGATTGTGATGTTGATGAGGATGGTGTTTATAATGTTGATATCTGTGATGGTGATAATTCTTGTGATGAAGATTGTTGTATTGAAGATGATAATGAAAATGATGATGCAAATGCTGTGTTTAAAGCGCTTTCTAAAGACTCATGTGTAAATAAGTTTGGCAAATCTTTGTTAGATCTGTGTTTCATGTTTGACTTGGAAATTCTAAACGGTACATGTTGGGACGATTCGAAAGGAGAGTTTACATTTGTGTCACCTAATGGCAGTAGCATAATTGATTATTTCATTGTCACTAAGAGTTTACTAAGTAACTGCAGAATGAAAGTGGGCGATTGTTTGTTCTCCTGGCATCTACCGCTAGAGTTAAAATGGAAAACGGGTAACGTTAACGTAAAACAAGAACTTCCAGTATCTTGTACAGAAAAATGCATTATTTGGTCTGATGAACACGCCGTGATCTACAAAGAGGAACTAGATTCAGATGAGTTTAAACAGTGCTGTAACGAAGCTACAGAGTGTCTTAATGTGGATATAAACACTGTGTAGAATGTTTTGTGAAAGCTTGCACAGTGCGCGCTGCATGTATGGTAAGGACTAAGGGAAAACGGAAGAAAAAGAGAGCGATTGGTTTGATTATGAGTGCGATAACAAGAAAAAAGTTGTGAAAAGGTGTCTGAAACGATATCAAGAACCAAAACCAAAGAATTGAAGAAAGAACATAAGCAACCTACGTCAGGGAAAGGAAAGACTATAATTCACTGAAAAAAAGATAAAAGAAAAGACTTTGATGAAAAACGAATTAATAAGTTAAAAACATCTGTTCACGACCCTAAATTGTTCTGGTCCACCATTCGATCGATTATAGAAAAATCGTGAATTTATAATGAAATCAGCTCGCAACAATGGTATGAACATTTCTATAGTGTATTTAATGATGTAATAACAATTTTGAAGATTTTCATGCAGATATAGATAGCGAAGAACAAAGTATCCAAAATACTGATGAACCACTGTTTAATGATCAGATAACAAGAGATGAGGTCTTGAACAGTATAAAACACATCAAATGTGGAAAAAGTGCTGGACCTGACAAAGTAGTTGGAGAAATGTTCAAATGTGCTAACTCTGTTGTAGTTGATTTCTTGGTTAATCTTTTAACTTGGTGTTTGATAAGGGAATCTTTCCAAATCTTGGTCCAAATCCATAATTGTTCCTCTTCATAAGAAAGGTGATTGTAAACAATCCTGATAACTATCGAGGCATTGCACTGACAAGTGTTATTAGTAAAATGTAATACGCATATACTCAACAAAAGATTAAAAGTATGGGCAGAGAGAGAGAAGAAAATAATAGAAGAACACAGGCTGATTTCGATCCAAATACAGTACAGTAGACCACATATCACTCTGTACGCCTTAGTACAAAAATATTACTAACAAAATCTAAATTGTATGTTGCATTTATTGATTTCCAGAAAGCTTTCGATTTAGTCAACAGAAATGTTCTGTGGTATATTCTGAGGAAAAATGGTGTAAATGGGAAGTTGTATGCAGCTGTTCATGGAATGTATGAGTCTGTTCTTGCATGTGTCCGAGAGAAAGGAGCTTATACCGATTATTTCAGCTGCCCCCTGGAGTGAAACAAGTGTGTCTGCTTACCCACTGTTGTTTACATTTTTCATAAATGAATTAGCGATAGAGATATCGGGGGGAGGGAAACATGGAATACAAATGATACCTGGTGCTGCTGACTTATTTCTGATGCTTTTCGCTGATGATATTATTCTCCTCGCAGATACGCCTGTTGGTCTACAGAATCAATTAGACACTTTGAAAAGGGAATCAGATAGATTGAAATTAACAGTGAATCTAAACAAAACTAATGTAACGGTTTTTAGGAATGCGGTTACTTGTCAAAATATGAAAGATGGTTTTATGGTGGGGAGGAAGTTAAAGTGACAGTAGCTATAAATACCTGGGGATGTTTTTCACAACAAAGTTAAGCTTGAGAAAGTGCTGGTTTGAGATGTGCAAAAAGGAAAGAGAGGTGTCATAGATATTTTGAGAACTATGAAGAAATTGAACTCCGATGATGTAAATCTATTTTGGAAATTATTTGATGCACAGATACAGCCTATTTTGATATATGCATCAGAAGTTTGGGGCATGCTGGATAAATTGAAATGAAAAGGTTCATACCTATGCAATAAAGCGTATCATGCACGTACCCTTGCACGCATCAAATAAAATGGTTTTACGGTGAAAGTGACGATACCCTCTCTTCATTGCCACTTATGTTAGATGTATTAAATACTGGTTGAAATTAGCAAGCCTACCAATAACCAGACTCTGCAGTCAGCGTATGAAATGCTCATGCTGCAACATGAAAATGGAAAATTCAACTGGTTTCCTATGTTAAGAAAATATTGACAGAGAATGGTTTTGGCATACTTTGGTTG